>RYFJ01000340.1:0-297880 GCA_003991445.1 Oryza meyeriana var. granulata | reverse complement strand
CTGAAGCCCCAGGTTTAGGTATGAGGAGCACAATCAGTTTACTCCAATGAGAGCTGACCCCGCAGACTGAAACCACCAAATGTTGCATACCCTGAGCCACCGCAGATGATAGATGTGGAACAATGAGATGACTTGGTTTTGTTCCTCGTCACTACAGGCGTGATCATTTTGATAAATTGCAGAAGATGGACGCCCAGGGGACACCTTCTAGTTCGTGCACGAAAGCGCCAAAAAGCAGACTACAAGCCCCAAAGAACAGAAACTAGCTCATGGAATATGTCGACAGCCAAAGGTCATGAAGAACCCCAAGAAGAGCCAAACGACATAGGAGCGATTACTGGACTACCCCGCCTCAGTGTCCAGACAAATAACAAACATGAACTAAAACACCAAATCCAAGTCCGACCAGATACCAAGACAAATAGTAGTTAAATCTTGTCCCACAGCCATTGATCACACACAAACTTCCTACTATGCCTGTTGGCACTTTGTAATCAACGCTAACAAAGAGCAGCGAAACGACGACCTTGAAAACAATCGAGAGCGAATGCTAACGATTAATGCAAAAAAAGACAAACCCCAACAAGACCATCAACAGTCCATATTCAACGTATGCCACGGCCATACACCATCAACAGCGGCCACGAGAAGAATGGATTAACCAAATACAAATGAGCACACCAAACGAACAGCCCCAAAGCTGTGGTTCAAGTTTTCGCCACTACACCATTTACAGCAAACCGCCAGGAAAGAAAGCCCCGCGTGTCCAAAGTAACAAACGAAACCATGCCATTCTAATCCACCAGCAGCTATGTGCAGATGCCCATAGCGTTCTGACTGATTCTGTTACAGGTCGAGAGCCCACTCGACGCAAGTCAAACGTTTGAAAGCGGAGAGTAAAACCTAAATGCGTCTTCAACATAGTCCCTCTGGTCCGATGGTCAATTCATGCTAAACAGAGATAGCCCAAAATAACAGAGCGAATGTTGAACATTAAGACGAGATAGACCGAGAATATGATTACTGTCAAACGCGAAACAAGTTAACGAGAAGCAGTGCCCACGACTCCACCAAGACTGTAGTTCTAAGGAGACAACTATATATGCAAAGAAGGAAGCACAGACCCACCCCCCCCAAAGCTAAACCGGAGTAATATCGCTGAACCCCCCCGTGGTTGCTGTTTGCGCTCTATAATGACCTCCTCCGTGTGTGCACTCCACGACACGTGAGCATTGATGTGTACAACCCAAAGAATCTATCACCATGAACACAGCCGCCTGCCCCAATTATAATTCCATATCTAAGAAGCTAACATACGTTAGCAAAAATTGGAAATTTTGCCAAAGTAATCATTGACTGGTCAGAGTTGTCATAATCCTGGCTAGACAGGACCCGCTTTCCCGCCAAATCCCCAAACTACTTGGCGTTTAAAGTTACAGAAACAACCCACATCCTATACCCTTACATCTGAATCAATGGCTGTGAGAGAAGATTCATTGAGTGTTAGTGATACACCGATGGAAGCCCTGAATTTGAAAATCACTTATCGTGATAGCTAGCCTGGAGAGTCTATGCATGCTTGTGCGTCTTGTTCCAACCCAAAAATGGCTATCGTATGTCTAGCTTAGCTGTCAGAGGTTCTAGGCCCTTGCAACTATCGATCGTGTCTGAATTCATGAATGAAGACATCTACAAAGCATCAATACAAGTTTTGTGATCTGGTGGATGTTATTGCTGATGTCATGATTGCCATTGGCCTTTTGCCTGGGTTGGTTTTGATGGAAACAAAAAAAAGTTGATCTGCTACCGACTGACTCCTGTTCTCAAAAGTGTAAATGATAATGGCAGAAGTGAAGTGCCAAGGTGGATGTGGGAGAAAGGGAGAGAACCAAAGAGCAGCATGTGGCTTCCCACAAAAGAAACGCCATGACCTAGAGAGCCACACAACCACCCAAAACCCGAGAAACCAAAGCAAGAGTGAGGGACAGAGAAAACTCATCATATAGCGCAACCAAATCTGATCTAAAGAGATGAGATTCATGAGTCCCTTTGATGCACCTTGATATTGTGTACAAGGATGCATTGTTTCACTAAGATTAAATGCTCTCCCTATGCGTTTCTTCAGTTTTACAGACTTGATACCACGTGTTTTCCAGAGGAGGTACCCGCTGGGTCTCCAACCTATTCGATATTGAGCATCAAATTGACTTAGTCCCGGAGCCTCTTCCCAACCGGGCCGCCGTACCGCACAAATCCAGAAGAAACAAAGGAAGATCAGCACCAAGTGCAAGCACTTTTGGAAAAGGTACGTACGCGCAGAGTTCTAGTCTTGTGCCCGTCCAGTTATTCTATGTTCCTAAGAAGATGGAATTGGAGATGTGCATAGACGTTAGAGCCTATAAACACATCACTGTTCGCATCGTCATCCTATTCTAGGTAGATGATATGCTTGATGAGTTCAAGTGGTCTACTATCTTTTAAGATGACTTGCGTAGTGGCTACCATTCAAATAAAATGAACATGGTGGAGAATGGAAAACTGCTTTAAACGAATGGCGATCATGGTTAGTATGCCTTTTGGATTGTCCAATGCTTCCTCATACCATTCATGCGCTGAATAACCATGTTTGGAAACACTTCATGGTAAATTTGTATGTAGTTTACTTGATGATATTCTGATATATGTCCGCTTTTTGATGATCGATTTTGAACACCATCAACAAGTCTAAAGCTGCTTAGGAAAGAATACTTGATGCAATTCTGAGAGTGTCTTTGCACCTGTAAGGTTGTGTTTCTAGGCTAGTTGTTTCAGCTCATTGGCCATTGAAGTGTGGATGAATCTAAAATTGAAGCTATTAGAAATTGGCCCAATTCCTGTGAATGTTAGTCAAATTCGTAGCTTCCATGGGCTTGCTAGTTCTATCCCGGCGAATTTGTGAAAGATTTCAGCACCATTGTTGCGCCCATTAAATGAAATTAACTAAAAGGGAGGTGATTTTGAGTGGGGAGAAAAACAAACAAGCTTTTTACTGAATTGAAGAAATGTCTGACTGAAGCACCTTGCTTGCTTTGATCTGATTTCACCAAAAACTTTTGACTTGAGTGTGATGCTAGGAATAGGTGTTGTGGTGTTTGAGCAAGAAAAGAAAACCTGTTGCATATTCAGTGAAACTTCATGGTCCAATTGAATTATCCTGTTATGGATAAAGAAACTATATTGCTCTTGTGCTGTGTGTTGGAAACTTGGCAAACCATTATCTTTGGCCTAAGGAACTTCATAATCATTCTGATCTGAATCTTTGAAAATTACTTAAAGGGTAAGCCGAAATGAATCGTAGAATGCTTAAGTGGTAGAATTCATTGAGACCTTTCGCATACCTTGTCAAATATAGGAAAGTAAGAGATTGTGGAGTGATCTTGTCTAGAAACATTGTCTTTTGATCAGTTGGAGTAAAGTACTGGGTTGAAAGTTCTGAAAAGATTTAATGCTTCGAATCAGAATTACTTGCCAGCTCCATATTCAAATTGCAAAGATGGGAAGGGTGGGATATAGTTTCATATTCATGATGGCTTCCTCCTTTCGCTGAATAGCTATGTGTTCCGGATTCCTCTGTCGTTGTTATGTTGCAGGTGAAATCTCATTCAGGAGGATTGATGGGCATTTTTGGGAGGGAGAAGACTTACATGATGTTGGCTGAAAAACTTCTATGGCCAAGATTGAGACGAGACGCTCGAGAGATTTGTTCAAAGCTGCATCACAGGCCAGTAAGGCGAAGTCAAAAAACTCAATCCACGATGGTTTGATACTTTCACTTCCTGTTCCTTAGCGTTCCTGGAAGATTATAGCAGTGGTTTTGTTTAATTAGGCCTGCCTAGGACCCAGAGGGAAGGGTTCGAGTCTTATGTGTAGTAGGATAGTTCTCTAAAATGGCACATTTTATTTCCCTGTCATAAGGCGACGATCGTCGCATGTGCTGATTGTCAGGAGATTGAGATTGATGGAATGCAATAACCATTGTTTCAGTCGAGACGTCAAGTTCATGAGCACTTTTGAAGACTGTTGTGGCCAGCTTTGGAACAAAGTTGTTGTTTTCAACGACTTGTCACCCACCAAAACAGATGGCGCACAACGGAGGTGGTGAACCGCCACTTGCCACGTTGCACGTATCATGTAAAGAAAAACTGAAAGAAGTGGGAAAGATGTCACCAATTGTGTAGTTGCATATAACAGAGCGACATCTACAACTCATTGAGTTCCATTCGAGGTGGTGTCGGCGCTTCAAACACCAATCACGCCCTTGATTTACTCCTCTCCCACTACACAGAACGTGCAAATATGGATGCTTCTAACGTGCTGATTTTTGTGAAAAGCTCCATGCCAAACCCAAGAGGTAATTGAAAAAAAGTACTGCTTATGCTCCAAGCTAACACATCTAGAAAGCAAATGTTGCTTGAACAGTATTTAGTGTGGGTAACACCTTCGCAAAGATCGCTTTCCGACAGAAGCGTAGATCCAAATTGAAATGCCCCGTGTGATGGACCTTTAAAATCTCGCCAAGATCAATTTGACAATGGCATACAAGATGAGCTTCCCGGTGAGACTATGGGGTAAGTTCTACTTATGTTGCTATCTATCACCCTTTCGTTGGACAAGATGTACAGATCAGTCACTCCTTTCAAAAGGGGAGGGATGATGAGACATTCGCTAGTTAATGTCAAAGCTAGTAATGGACTCCAATAACAGGACCAATAACAAGAGCCACGAGCCAAGAAACACTACAATCCAGGTGAACTCTGCCTCCTTAATGAATATGTCATTAATTTTAATGAGAATTTATACTACCTAAAAACCAATGTCCTTACTTGTGCTTAGGTTTGAAGGTAGCAAAATGAATGGAGATCAAGGATATGTGCCTCATCCAGGAAAGCAACAGCCCACGGCATGAACAATCCAGCCCATGATAATTCTCCTACAGTAACCAGGCCGTGAACAGTAGCCCTAAACAGTACCGCTGCTACAGTAGTTGCGCGGAATATTACCACACTGGAAAGTTTCGCTGGATAGCCTTAGGCTGAGACCTATACTGAGGGGTCCCTAGACCCCATTTAAAGGGGAACCATTTTTTGATAATACTCTGTTCTTTCTGTTGCTGAACAACTTGAGGGAATGGACGAGTTCATTCGAAATTAAGATTTGTCAACCTTTTCCGCTGGAGGAATTGGGGAGCACATAGAACTCATCGGTGGTCGTGAGGTTCAACACGTGAGATTGGGCGAATTATAGAGGTCAACTCTTGCATTGGGCAACGGGGGATCACTACCGCGATTCATCAAATCCACGGTGAGTATCCAGATCCTACGTCTAGAAGATCCGGGCGACCCGTAGCATCTTGTTCAAGAGCGCGGTTTCTACGGTAGGATTTATACCTTTCTTTTAGATTGTCTTTACTTTCTTTTCCTATTAGTCATTTAAAAACCGAAACTATTGCCACAAAAAAAAAATCCAAGAAAACCTTTTAGATTAATCTTTTATTTTGCGTAGTTTAATTAGGTTTTAGTCCATTAGAATTTTTGTTTAGGTGCTGATCCTTTGTGCTTTGCGTAGCTTGATCTTTGTGTCCACATAACTCCTAAAATTGTTGATTGAATCCTACATTCCTTGCTGTTCGGAATTACTCTCAAGAGATCCAATCTGAATTCTCGTTGTGGTAGAGTTTGTGTATAGAATCACTTCTTCAAACCAAGAGCTAGCTGCAGTTTGGCTTCAAAAAAAATCATTACTTTGTGCCAAACCCTAGCTGGCTGAAAAGAAATAATTGCTAAAGTTGAGCTTCACTTATATTTTTCCATCAATTGAGCTAGCTTTGACATTTGCCGTTAGGGCTGTTCATGAGTACTATTTTCACTTGCTGATTCCTGGATTTGTGCAAAGGAGGCAAACACTAGTTCGGGTTGTCCAATTTTTGAAAAAAAAAAAAAAAAGGCCTAAAGTTTTCCTGCGATTTGATCAAAAAAAAAGTGAAAATAGAAAGTGTTGGCCAAAAAAAAAAAAAAAAAACTCTGTGGAAACCCCTAGTTCATATGTTTCAGCTTGTGCACTTCATCTCATAGAGCAAATCTTGTGCCCTTACATTCGTAACTATTGCAATTGGCTAGCGTCTCTCCTTGTACTTAGTGCAAAACGAGCTAGTTATTCATCTCATTTCAGATTGCCCTCTTTCTAGCTCATTCTTTTGTTTGCATTAAGTCCCATTTATCATTGCGTGTGCGTTTCATATCCATAACACCAATTGGATCACACTTGGACAAGTTTCTAGCGTTGGATTATTAATTGATCTTACAATATCGTAAAATTTCAGATTGTGTCACAGGATAAACACTTTCATACCAAGCTCCACATATAACTATTGTGCGCAAGTAGTGAACACTCTTAAATTTGCTTGATCATTCACTATGCTGTTGTCATTCTACCAGGTGTAAGTTTTTATTGGCCTTAATTCACTTCGAAAGGGTAAGCCTTTACTTGGAGAGAGGACATAGTGAGATTGAGTGATTTCCACACAGCATTTTCAATATACCACTATTTGTGTTCTTGCATATTCTAACCATGTCAGGTGGAGGAGAACACCAAGATGAGAGTGGTGGACAAATGAAACTCAGGCATTCATCAAGCAATGATCAATTTGGGGCCACTCCGCAAACACTTTCAACGTGAGTTACACCAAGGGCTCAATCAACTCCATGAGAAGCACTGATGCTTTTGCTGATCAAATTGCCAAGGATGATGCAAATATGGAGATACAAGCTGATGAAATGTGCGCCAATTGCGGGAGGACATTGGGGCCCTTACTAGGCTCATACAAGCTCGTAATGGTGGTGAGAAAACAAGTGTTCAAGGGAAGGAAGCTGCTGCAACCATGTACCTCCTGCGCAAACCGAGTGCACCCACGTGGTGCGCACAACTAGGAGGACGAGGAGGAGCCATGGAGGGCGTGGCCATGGTCTAGGTGGAGGCCGTGGTGGGCGCGGTGGTGCTGTACATGTGATGGAAGAGGATGGTGATTTTGCTTTGCATTACAATGACCACTATCGTCATCCACGCAATGAAGATGATGGATTGGGCAAGCTCAAGTTTTCCATGCCCAAGTTTGCAGGTGGGACTGATCCTGAGGAGTATCTCAGTTGAGAATTGAAGGTTGACAAAATATTCCATATGCATCACTATACGGATGAGAGAAAGATATAGTTGGCATCACTTGAGTTTGAAGGTTATGCTTTGGATTGGTGGGAACAAGTCATTACTCAAAGAGCTGAGAATGGAGAAAACCCTGTTGCAACATGGCAAGAGATGAAGCGGGAAATGAGAGCCCGTTTTGTTCCTCGTCATTACAGGCGTGATCTATTTGATAAATTGCAGAATATGAAGCAGGGAGCATATTCTGTGGAGGAGTACTACAAGGAAATGGAGATAGCCATGATTTGAGCCAAGGTTCAAGAACAAGAAGAGCAAACCATGGCACGCTTCCTCTCAGGTTTGAACTATCAAGTCAAAAGAATTGTCAATTTTCAGCCTTATACCAATTTTTATGAGTTGGTGCATCAAGCTACAAAGGCAGAATGACAATTACAAGAGGATGCTAAGTTTGCAAGATCAACGTCCTTTGTTGCAATCGTCCAGCGGAGGAAGATATGTTCCATCACAAATAAGTCAACGAACAGCTCCAAGTGGTGGTTCAAGCTTTCGCCCATCATCTAGCAAGAAGGAAGAAGCCACTCCAAGTGCAAGAAAGCCATCAAATCTAGCAGCTAGTGGTTCCTCTTCTATGGGTTCTACAGCGAAGAGAGTAGTGGTTCCTCTTCTATGGGTTCTACAGCAAAGAGTAGCGGTATACAATGCTTCAAATGCCTTGGTCGTGGTCATATGCAAAAGGATTGCTCAAATAACAAGGCGATGTTGATATTGAGAATGGGGAATATGATTCTGCAAGTGAAGAAGAGAATGATCACCAGCTGAGTTAGAAACATATGATGATGCATATGAGAGGAGCAAGACGTAGAGTATTGTGAACCCGGTGTTGGTCCTATACTTGTGTGTGCTCGACAGTGTTGAGTGTGCAACCAAAGCCTTCCCATGACAGTGCTACAATTTATTCCATACAAGAGCTCAAGTTAGCAAAGATGGTAAATTTTGCAAAGTAATCATTGATGGTGGGAGTTGTCATAATTTGGCTAGCAAGGAACTATGCAATAAACTTGGGTTAAAGTACAAGAAATACCCACATCCATATCAGATCCAGTGGCTGCATGAGAGAGGTTCATTGAGTGTGGGATACACCGTGGTGATGAATTTAAAATTGGCACTTATCGTTGATACGGTGGAGTGTGATGTGGTGCCTATGGACGTATGTCACTTGCTGCTAGGAAGGCCATGGCAATATGATCGTGCTGTGATTCATGATGGAAGAACTATTCAATACAAGTTTTGGTGGAATAAAAACAAGTGGTGCTACTACCGTTGACTCCTTCTCAAATTGTAATGATAATGTGCAGAAGATTGAAGTGCAAGTTGAGAGTGAGAAGGGAGAGAACCAAAGAGTGTGATTCCACAAAGGTGAGTGAGAGCCACAAACCAAAACCGAGAGGTAAAAGCAAGAGTGAGGGAGAGAAAAACTTAGTCATAATAGCCACCAAATCTAATCTAAGAGAGATGAAGATGATCCCGCTTTGATGCACCTTGTATTGCTGTACAAGGATGCATTGCTTTCTACTAATAATTTGACATCTCTTCCTAGTGCTGTTTCTCAAGTTTTACAGGCTTATGACGACGTGTTTCCAGAGGAGGTACCCATTGGTCTACCACCTATTCGAGGTATTGAGCATCAAATTGACTTAGTCCCGGGAGCCCCTCTTTCGAACCGGCCGCCGTATCGCACAAATCTAGAAGAAACAAGGAGATTTCAGCACCAGTGCAAACTTTTGGACAAAGGGTACGTACCGGCGAGAGCCTTAGTCCTTGTGCCCGTTCCAGTTATTCTTGTTCCTAAGAAAGATGAACTTGAAGAATGTGCATAGACTGTAGAGCTATTAACAACATAACTGTTCGCTATCGTCATCCTATTCCTAGGTTAGATGATATGCTTGATGAGTTAAGTGGTTCTACTATCTTTTCCAAGATTGACTTGCGTAGTGGCTACCATCAAATAAGAATGAAATATGGTGATGAATGAAAACTGCTTTTAAAAACGAATTTGCTTGTATGAATGGTTAGTAATGCCCTTTGGATTGTCAATGCTCCTAGTACATTCATACGCTTAATGAACCATGTTTTGAGACATTTCATTGGCAAATTTGTTAGTTTACTTTGATGATATTCTAATATATAGCCGCTGTTTGGGTGATCATGTTGAACACATCAAATAAGTGCTAGAAGTGCTTAGGAAAGAATACTTTATGCCAATCTTGAGAAGTGTACTTTTGCACTAGTAAGATTTGTTTCTAGGCTATGTTGTTTTAGCTCATGGCATTGAAGTGGATGAATCTAAAATTGAACTATTAGAAATTGGCCAATTCCTATGAATGTTAGTCAAATTCGTAGCTTCCATGGGCTTGCTAGTTTCTATCAGCGATTTGTGAAAGATTTCAGTACCATTGTTGTCCCATTAAATGAATTAACTAAAAGGGAGTAATTTTTGAGTGGGGAGAAAAACAAGACAAAGCTTTTACTGAATTAAAGAAATGCTTGACTGAAGCATCATTGCTTGCTTTACCTGATTCACAAAAACTTTTGAAATTGTGTGATGCTAGTGGAATAGGTATTGGTGGTGTTTTGATGCAAAATCTGTTGCATATTTCAGTGAGAAACTTCATGGTGCCCAATTGAATTATCCTGTTTATGATAAAGAACTATATGCTCTTGTGCGTGTGTTGAAAACTTGGCAACATTATTTGGCTTAGGAATTCATAATACATTCTGATCATGAATCTTTGAAATACTTAAAGGGCCAAACGAAATTGAATCGTAGACATACTAATGGGTAGAATTCATTGAGACCTTTCCATACATTGTCAAATATAAGAAGGCAAAGAGAATGTGGTAGCTGATGCTTTGTCTAGAAAACATATGCTTTTGACTCAGTTGGAAGTAAAGTACCCGGGTTGGAAAGTTTGAAAGATTTATATGCTTCCGATTATGAATTTGTAGCTCCATATTCAAATTGCAAAGATGGGAAAGGGTGGGATAAGTTTCATATTCATGATGGTTTTCTCTTTCGCATGAATAAGCAATGTGTTCCGGATTTCTCTGTGCGTTTTGTTATTGTTGTAGGAATCTCATGCAGGAGATTGATGGGGCATTTTGGGAGGGGGAAGACTTACATGATGTTGGCTGATAACTTCTATTGGCCAAAGATGAGGCGAGACGTCGAGGTTTGTCCAAAGATGCATCACATACCATAAGGCGAAGTCAAAACTCAATCCACATGGTTTGTATACTCCACTTCCTGTTCCTAGCGCTCCTTGGGAAGATATTAGCATGGATTTTGTATTAGGCCTGCCTAGGACCAAGAGGGGAATGGATTCAGTCTTTGTTGTTGTGGATAGGTTCTCTAAAATAGCACATTTTTATTCCCTGTCACAAGAGCGATGATGTGTCGCATGTAGCTGATTTGTTTTTCCGGGAGATTGTGAGATTGCATGGAATGCCAAGAACCATTGTTTCAGATCGAGGCGTCAAGTTCATGAGCTACTTTTGGAATACTTTGTGGGCCAAGCTTGGGACAAAGTTGTTGTTTTCAACGACTTGTCCCCACAAACAGATGGGCAAACGGAGGTGGTGAACCGCACACTTTCCACATTGCTATGTACCATGATAAAGAAGAACTTGAAAGAGTGGGAAGATTATCTACCACATATGGAGTTTGCATATAACAGGGCGGTACATTCTACAACTCAATTGAGTCCATTTGAGGTGGTGTACGGCTTCAAACCAATCACGCCCTTGATTTACTCCTCTCTCACTACAAGAACGTGCAATATGGAGGCTTCTAAACTGCTGATTTTATGAAAAAGCTCCATGCCACACCAAAGAGGTAATTGAAAACAAGGTACGTGCTTATGCTTCCAAAGCTAACATCTAGAAAGCAAATGTTGTTTGAACTAGGTGATTTGTGTGGGTACACCTTCGCAAAGATCGCTTTCTGTAGAAGCGTAGATCCAAATTGATGCCCGTGGTGATGGACCTTTTAAAATTCTCACCAAGATCATGACAATGCATACAAGATTGAGCTTCTCGGTGATGACTATGGGTAAGTTCTACATTTAATGTTCTGATCTATCACCCTTCTTTGGACAAGATTGTACAGAGTCGAGGTCAACTCCTTTTCAAGAAGGGGAGGATGATGAGGACATCGCTAGTAATGTCAAAGCTAGTAATAAGACTTCAATAACAGGACCAATAACAAGAGCACGAGCCAAGAAACTACAATTTCAGGTGAACCTGCTCCTTAATGATATGTCATTATTTTAATGAGAATTTTATACTACCTAAAAACAATGTTTTGCTTATGCTCAGTTTGAAGAGTCAGCGATGGATGGGGATCAAGGATATGTGGCCATCATCCAAGGAAGCACAAGTCCACGGCATGAAATAGTATCCGCCCATGAATAGTCTGCGCTATAGTACCAGACCCATGAATAGTACGGCCCATGAACAGTACCGTGTTACAGTAGCTTTGCACGTGGATAGTACCACATGGAAATTTAGTGTTGAATAGCCTTTGGCTGAGACTATATATTGAGGGTAGACCCATTGTAAGGGGAACCACTTTTTAATAATAGAATACTCTTGTTCTTTCCGTTGGCCAAACCAACTTGAGGGAATTGGGAGTTCGTTGAATCAAGATTGTTCAACCTTTTCCGCTGGGAATTGGAGCGCAATAGAACTTTATCCATGGTCATGAAGTTCAGCACATGAGGTTGGGCGAATTATAGAGTGCTAACTCTTGCATTGGCAACGGGGGATCACTACGATTCATCAAATCCACGTGAGTATCCAGATCCTACGTCAAGAAGATCGGGCGACCCCGTATCACGGTTGCGGCATTGGCGAGGCCAAGTGAGGAATTGACGATCTCATCCCCCTAGATCCGATCCCGACTGGCACTAAGCCATATCCGAGTCAAACCATAGAGAAGTGAGTTGCCTCTTGGCCCATTTAGATGAGAATATTGTATAAAGGAAAAAATATTTATCAGAAAACGACTTAGCTGTTCGATATTGCACTAGTGGGGATGCCAACCTTGAATTTGAGCTTTTGACCCCCCGAGCATATCACTTGTCGTTCTAATAATCTTCAGTTCTAGGAGGTCGAAGACGGTTGTGACCGACTGCCACAATGAAGTCATCCGACTTGCGTTTGCCGTTCCCAGTCGGCCGAGTCGGCGTATTTGTTTGCCATGTCGAACAAGGCCTTGACGGTCTTTGACTCCTTTTCGAAAGACGGCGATGACGACCTCATCCTTGACCATTGGGATTGAATTCCTCTTCTCAGAAAACCTCTTGATGAAATCACGAAGAGATTCGTTCTTTCTTTGATGCAACTAATACAAATCGTACTTGGAAGATGGCCTCTCGTACGTTCCTTGGAAATTGGCAATGAAGTGTTCTCAGAGTTCTCCCCAGGAGCCAATGTATGAAGTCCTGTTAGCCATGTCCTCACTGAGTCGGCTAGAGCGACTAGGAGGTAGTTATCCATGGCCTTATGATCTCCTCCAGCTACTCGGATTCGCCAGAGTGTAGACTGTGAGCAGGACTCGGGGTGTATCTTCCCGTCGTATTTTTCAATTCCAGTCGGCCTGAAGCCTGACAGCCAGTCGACTTGTTGCAGCCCGTGGGTGAAGGCCGATACTCCTTCATCTACATGAGGACTCCGACTCCGACAATGGTGGTGAAACCGCTCATGGTGAAGGCTGAAGCGCTCATTCTCGTCTTCTAGTCAGCAACGCTCGTCTTCCTCGTGTTCGCGGCATCGCGTGTTGATGTCTTGCCGAAGATCACATCGTAGTCGGCCTTGGACGTCTTGGTTATCCCAATGGTTGCCTTGATGTTGGTTCCGCCGGTTGTTATTGTGGTTGCCGAGTGACGTGTGACGTGACTCCGTGTGTAGCTGACTGGAGCTGGCCGCGCTCGAAGTCGTGTTGAGCAGATGAGATCGCCGTTGAGAAGCCGACTGTTGGTCAATATGAGAGTGTCATCCGACTGTTAACGCTGTTGACATGCAGCAGCGGTGATCATGGCTTTAATCCTTGCTATCGTCGGGGTGGCCTGGTGATCAGGCCCAAATTGCAGTGTATCCAGTAAGGTTGCAGCGGCCACAACGTTCTGTTGAGGGGTCACAAAGACGTCGTGGTCACTGACTCGGGTCTGGAGGATATCTTGTTGAGCAGTCCGCCCAGCCTTGCCCAGATCGTCGTTGCGGGGACCACGCTCGGCCTGTAAGCGTCTTGCGTCTTCCTCCTGTTGTTCTCGTAGTTGGCTGGCTTCCTCCTCTTGTTGTTCTCATAGTCGGTGTGCCTCCTGAGTGGGAGTTGAACCCTTGGATATCATAAAGACTTCATGTGGAGGAGAGAAGCTTGCTAAACTACTGTCTGACTTAGAGTCGAAGTCCGACTAAGAGTCAGAGTCGGAATAGTTGAGGGGGTCATAACGACCCCAACCTCCCTAGATCCAATCTCGAGCGGCTTTGAGCCGTATCCGAGTTGAACTCCAGGGGATCGGGTTTGCCGCATCAGATGCTGATTGAAGTTATCCGCTACATTGCCAAGTCCGAATGGGAGATTGATGATCTCCTCCTCTCTTAGCCCGATCTCGGCCGGCTCAAAACCAAGTCTAAGTTGAACACTGAAAGAAAAAGTTATCCCTAGACTCGGGCATATTGGAGATCACTGCAGCATGTCGCCGAAGATTGCTGCAGCGTTACGTAGGCCGACCGGCGTGGAGTCGACTTGATCACTGGCCGATCGGATCGAATCCGAGTCGGAAAGGGCAAGGTTGCTGAATTCGTCGGCAACGAAGTCAAGGCTCCCAAAGGTAATTGTTTGTCTGGGAAAGAAGTTGATGCCGTCGACTCCGGTGAGTAGATCCATCAGGCTTGTTGAAGATGATCTCGTCGAAATCCCTACCTAGCGCATCAACTGTCGATATTTTGTATCGGCAATAATAATATGGGGCTACTCGTAAGACGTAAACTTGATGGATTGAAAAGGAACACTGTCACAGCCCGATTTTTTCGGGAATTAAATAATTGTTAAATAATTGATTTTCTAGAATTTGTATTAAATTATAAAGCAAATTAATTAAATAAAGTAAAAATGGGCAATAAAATTTTCTTTAATAAATCATGGTTGAAATTATTTTTAATAAATTCGTTGTGTGTATTTACACTCTCTGAAATTTTCTCGGATTTTTTGGAGCTCCAGAATTAATTTTAATAACACAAAGATCAATTTCAGTAATTATTTGAATAAATTCCCAATTCTTTCTCTTGGGTCGTTCTCAATCAAACCCCTTTGTACCTTTCTCGGGCTGTCATCCCCGAATCTTTAATTCCCTGAAAAGTGCGACTCCAGAAAAATTCCCCGAAGTCCCAAATCCGAGTGTCTAGAATCTATTCATTCCCTTTTTATAAAAATATCCATAGTTCCTTTTTATTTAAATTTTCTTGGTCTCCACAAAAACCCAAGTCATTTGAAATAAACCCAAATCCTCAAATACTTCAGAGTTTTTCCAATTCCTAGATCTCATAAAATATTCCCGAGATTTCCATTCCTGAAAACAAAACCAAAATATTCAAAATATTTCCCTAAATTCCAATATTCCCAAAATTCTGAATCTTTCTACAATTTTTGATTCAGAAATATTCCTTAAATTTATAAATTCCAATTTCCCAAATTTTTGAATTTTGCCAGAAACCTCTCACCTTTCCTTTCTTTTCTTCCATCCTTTCTCTTATTCCCTTTTCTTTTTTTCTCTGGTTCTCTCTCTCCTGTTTATCGCCTCCTTTCTTCTTTGCTCTCTCTCTCTGCATCTGCCGCTGGAGGCCATGGCCAGCCTCGAGCCGGCCCGGCCTACCGCGTCGCCTCCGCACCTGCGCCCGCCCCGGCCTGGTCTCCGCGCCCTCGGCCCACACCGCCGCTCCACCGCCCGGCCCAGCCCGCCGCGCCGCCGACCCGGCCTAGCCGCCGAGTCCCGAGCCGTGCGACGCCTCCGCAACGGCGCCGCCGAATCCGCCGCACCGCCGCTTCGGTGCCGCCGCCGGAGTCTCTCCCCTATAAAGCTAGCTGCTGCGCCCCGTGCCCTAGCCGGCTCGCCTCCTCTCCACGCCGCCAGGCCGCCGTCGCCTCTGCACGCCGCCGCCGCGCTAGCGCCGCCGCCTCCTCCGCTGCCGCACCGCCCCGAGGCAGAGCGCCGCCGCTAGCAAGCGCCGTTGCCCTGTCCGCCGCCCCGCCAGGCCCTCGCCGCCGCCTGCGCCTTGCCCGGCGTGCTGCCGCCGCCCTCTTCCTCGTGTCGCCGACTGCCTCGCACCGCTTCTGCTCGCCGCCGTCCCACGCCAGAGGTCGCCGTGGTCGTCGTCATCCCCATCTGCCGCGCGTCGCCGGTGAGCATCCTCGTAGCCGCGCCCTCTCCTCCCCGGCCGTGTTGCCCCAACGGCGCCTCTCCTCGTCGTCCTCTGCGCCATGCTCCGTCCTCCGCCAAGTCGTCCTCCTCCGCCGCCGCCCTCGTCGCCGACCCGACGCCGTCGCCTGCCATCGTCATCGTCACGCCGGCTGTGGCCTGCTCCTTCCTGGCCGAGCCGCCGTCATCCTAATCCTTCGTCGCCGGTCGTCGCCTTGCCCGTCGCTCTCGGTGGCCGTTGCCCAGTCTTCCTTGGCCGAGCCCCATGGCAGGAGCTCGACGACCGTTCTTTTACTATGACACATTCTTGACCCAAAATCCAGAGATATTTCAGAGAATATATTTTTTCTAATTTTTTTTAGAATTATTCCGAATTCAATTCTTCAAAAGCCGTATCTTTTCCGTCTGAAGTCCAAATCAACCCGTTCTTCTTCCTAAATTTATCTAAAATTATAATTTATTTGTTTATGTTTTTTTATGTATTGTTTATTTGGAGTTTCTTAGGGTTTTTATCGTTTTACGTGTAGTTACGTTTATTGCCGTTTCGGAAGATCGTGGAGTCTGCGTAAGAGTTCGGAAGATTATTTGAAGACTTTTGCGATTGCAAGCCAAGTCATACGACAATCTCCTTGAGCATGTTGATCCCGTTTGCGAAAGCTATTTTATTTTAAAGTTATTGCATGAAATGCTTTAGAATGACATTATTACGGGTAATTATTTAATAGCCAATATTCCTTGATATTTATGGTCATTTTGATGTTGATATCTATACTTTGATACCCCGGATAATAATATTGACTAGCCGGGTGTTTAACTATTTATCTGGCTAGATTATTTAGAATTTGCTTAGCCATGCCTAGAAACTATAGTGTCATTATATGTGGGAAACTATTCATGTATTCTGATTAATTAATGGATACTGGCTATATTTTCACGATAGTGAGTTGTGGTTGATTAATTAACTATGTCAACTAAAACTTGATTGATGGTGGGTTGTGAGCACCAGGGTTGGAATGTTGCTAGCAGTGCTCATGATAGTTAAGAACCGGTTCGCGGACTACTTGTTGCGAAGCAACACTCGTGCTAACCACAAGCTAGTATGGGCTAGCAGGAGTTTAAAGTGTGTCGAGTTCAATAGGAGGCTCCAGGGCGTGTTTGTGGCTGGTATAAGTCCACACATGGTAGTGCCAATAAGGCCATGCTTCGGGTGTCGGGCCGTCTTGCGGGGAGGTATTTGATCACACCTACCGGAGACCGGAGGTTCGGCGGGAGGCTCTCCTATTGGGCGAGTTACATGAATGATTCTGTCACAATTCCTTTCCGAGATACCGTGGTGGTATTTAGGGGCACATTGATGTGCTGTGGACTTGTGTCTCTGGGTAAATTGGTACATCTCTAGCCAGAGTAAAACTATTCGAATAGCCGTGCCCACGGTTAAGGGCGAGCCTAGCAATGTTTCTGTGATTAGTCCCACACTATTTAAATCTAAGGGTTGAACAGTAGAACATGTGTAGCTCCAGGTTGGAGTGGTTGGGCCTATACCGTTTTGGTGAGCGGTATAGCGTTGATTAATACTGTTATTTAATTACTATTTTATTACTCTCTCAAATATTTTATTACTTGCTTTTATGCAAACTTGAGCCATATTGTGTCATCCTTTGTTATCCCGTGCACTTGTATACTTGCAATGTGGCTTGCGGAGTATGTCATATGCTCACCTTGCAATCAACAATCATTCAGAGGAGGACTACAGTGAAGAGAACTACCTGGAGGACTAAGAGGGAGCCCAATCAAGTGCGTGGAGTGGGAATCGTCACGTTGTTGTTTATTTATCCGCTGCTAGAACCTTATTGTATTGAGAGGTACCATTCACCTCTGTAATAAATGATTACGCTATGTAAACAATTACTTTGATGATCAATTTTGTCATGTGTGTCTCGGTTGATTCCTGGACGAGGGTTTACACACAATAAAACTCCAGAATTTTGGATGGAAATTTTAGGCGTGACAAACATGAAACAATTTACACTGGTTTAGGCCCTCGAGATGAGGTAATACCCTACATCCAGTTGTGGTGTATTGCCTTTGAGGTTTCTCTGGTGAGATTTGCGCTATCGCCCTCAGGGGGCGCCCTGCCTCCCCTTATATACCGGGGGACATAGTTACAGAGTAGGAATCCCAGTCGGACTCTGACCAAGGGATTTTCTTCTAGGAATACAACATTCCCGACTAGGAGTATATCCTTTCCCTTGTAAGGTTATGTATGCCGAGTCCTATTATATCTCTAATTATAAGGTTAGGCCTATCCTCTATCTGAGTGGCCCAAATACTTCTCATAAGGTACTTGGGCCCATGGCCTCGACCAGTACTCTGCACCTTTTGCTAGTTTACCGCAGGACTTTTGTCTATTTGGGTCCCTTCATGGGCAACCCCTTTTTGTAATGATCAAGTATTGTAAGACTCTATCCTGTAAGTTGCAATGTTACCAGTGATGTCATGTAAGTGCCAAACTACTGATCTAGCGATTTGGTACTCTATGCATGAGAGGTTCCAGTCCTGAAAACCTAGGGCCGACACCATTGAGGAGCTCTAGAGAGCCGGGTCCCGATTGACCCCTTACCTCACCAAGCAACCATGAAGATCAACTTGGTATCCACTTAAATTTACCTCTTTTTCTTACGGAGGCGAGGTTCACCTTCACAAACTTTCTTGGGACAATTCATAACTTGAGGAAGCTCGTGGACGATGCCTAACATCTAGGAGGTCACCCTCCAAAGAGTAAACAAGCTCGCAACCAACAGCTGATCTGCGTCCATCCTCTAGTGCACAAGATCCTCCTAGCCCTCTCTCAAGAGATTTCACTCAAAACTCCACTAGATCCTCACAAGAATCAGAAAGGAAGCACTAGAACTAGTTGGGAGAGAACAAAGAACCTTAGGAGAAGCTAGGAGATAGTGAAATGAAAGTGGAATGGTCAACCAATGGCTAGAAACAAGGTTTAGGCTTTATAGGCACTGGCATACATCACTTAGCCATTACTCACAGATTTTGGCCAGGAGGCTCTGACCCCAGGGGTCGGAACCTCCGACCAGCACTAGCCGGCTCACAAAAGGCCCTGGTCGAAGCCTCTGACCCTAGGGGTAGGAATCTCCGACCCTGACATCAAAACTCACCCAACCCAAGTGTAAGTGTTGTGCAGAAGTGATATACTCTCAGCTAGTTGGATCTTAAGCACTTGAGTGGTAATGGAACATTGTTTGCAACCCCTCTTGGTAGTACGACTTTCCTATGACTCAAAAGAAATTTTAAAAGAAATTAAAATAAACTCTGAGTCGCTTCGCCACTTTGTGTCATGATTTTGTGGGGGTCTCCATACATCACACCAAACACCCTAGGACTAATCTCTGCATATTTCTCGATAAACTCATTAGTGCCTTAATCTTTTTTCATTAATCCACTAAAACCCACTTAAGGGGCTAGATGCACTTTCACAACGGACCAGTGCCAAACTCACAACTAGCAGTTCCTGCTAGAGAAGAACTACTTACCTAGGCTGTGGTTGTGGCACTGCTGGCACTTCCCAGTGCCCAGGGGACAGATGAAAACTCATAGTGCGTCAGTAACTGCATAGTCTCCAATTCTTCCATCGGGGGGTGCTATCTTTGAAGCACCCGAATTACCAGTTGTATCACGGGACAAAGAGCATGTTTCAAATTATTCAGATGTTGCTCCCACACAACAAAGTCTTGATATATCATTGGACGGTGGTAAGCACCAAGCATCGGAAAGTATGAAAACGTCCTGCTCTCTGTAAATAAAGTTGCTTTCTCCACTCACAACTATTCCATATGGCCCATGACATATATGCGAGCATTCGTTCTATTTTATTTCCTTATAGATATATCCATGGGAGTAAATATTTTACCTACCCGATGGTTAAAGTGAAACTTCTAATATGTTGCAGTAAAACTTTTGTTTTTAGTTATCACTACCCCACAACACACCCTAACACATCTTAGCTTCAGAGTAAATATTTTACCTACCCGATGGTCACAGTGAAACTTTTCAAATGTCACAATAAAACTTTTGCTTTCAGTCATTACTACCCTTCCTGCCAAAGGGACCTATGACATGTACCAACACTACCCTGATTAACTTTCATTGTGTAACGAATTATGTGATTGTGGAAAATACAGCTGGCCAAGACTGTGGTTCCCAAATACAAGTTGATGTTCTACCTCCAGAAACCCACTTGGCAGAGACACAGGTTAATCACTATATAGAATCACTTTATATTTTTTCATTTATAACTACATTACAAACATAGATCACCACTTGCAGTATATAACTATGTCCTATTGTCAGCCACCAACAGCCATATCAAAGGTGGACACCTTATTAACCACACCGGGTACTGAACCTAAACGATGCTTGCGCAAGCCAGCAAGGTTTATTTCACCACTCAAGTTAGGACAGACCCATCCACTGCCTGGCACTGTAAGTCGATGCAGTTACGTACACTTAGCAAATTTGGAAGGTATGTTCAGGTGCTTTTCCCACATGCAGTTCTACCCATAAGAAACCCAACCAATTTTTTATGTACTTCTCACTATTTGTTTACTATCTTTTGCAATGCTAATATTATTAAAATAGGGTCTTGTTGAGCAAAAAGTCTGACATTGCTGAATCGTGGATAACGGGCAAATGACTGATGGGGCATCCATTGATGTATTCATAAATTGCATGTTGTCAGATGAGCAAATGTACAGCCTCAATCTGTTGGGGACCACATATTCCTTCCTAGGAGTATATCGGTATCATTCTTCGAGCTATTTGCATGCCTCTTTTTAAAACTGATATATGTGTGTTAACTTGCACTATATTACAATGTTTTACACAGTATGCGCTGAACTGTGACTACATCAAGCATTATGGCCCCATGCCTAACTTCAGTGGAAAAAATTTGGTTGAAAGGCTACATGAAGTCATCCCGTCATCTGTCACAGCCCGATTTTTCAGGAATTAAATAATTAATTAATAATTGATTTTCTAGAATTTATATTAAATTATAAAGCAAATTAATTAAGTAAAGTAAAAATGGGAAATAAAAATTTCTTTAATAAATCCTAGTTGAAAATATTTTAATAAATTATTTGTGTGTAATTACACTCTCTGAAATTTTCTCGGATTTTTCAGAACTCCAGAATTAATTTTAATATTACAAAGGTCAATTTAGCAATTATTTGAATAAAATCCCAATTCCTTTTCTCAGGTTGTTCTCTATCAAATCCCTTTGTACCTTTCTCGGGTTGTCGTTCCCGAATCTTCCCTGAAAAGTCCGACCCTAGAAAAATCCCTAAAGTTCCAAATCTGAGTGCCTCAAATCTACTCATTCCCTTTTTATTTAAATACCCTTGGTCTTCATAAAATCCAAATCCTCGATATTCCGAGTTCTCGCTCCAATTCGGGCCTCCACAAGAATATCCTCAAATTTTCCGATATTCCTGAGTTCCAATATTTATATATATATATATATATACATATATCTCGATATCCATAAAATTCCAGAATCCTGAATATTTTCGTGACTTCTAATTCCCAAAATATTAATCCAATTCTCTAAAAAAATCCATAAATTCTAATTTTTGCAAAATTTGAATTTGTCAAAAAAACCCCTCTATTTTCCCCCTACCTTTTTCCTCATTTTTTTTCTCCTTTTATTTTCCCTTTCTTTCTTTCTTTTTCTTTCTCCTTAGTGTGCATCTCCTTCCTCTAGAATTCTCTCCCTTCTCTCTCTCTCCTCCTCCCCCCGACTGAGCTCGGCCGGCCTGCCTCCCCAGCGCCACCCCTCGGCCCAGCCTGCCGCTCCGCCGGCCCACACTCCAGCCCAGCGCTGCCGCCTGCGCCTCCTCCCCGCCCCGCCACCGCCCGAACCTCCTATGCCGCTGCAGAGTTCATCCTCCGGTAAGCATCGCCCGACGACGCCCTGCTTCTTCCCCCTCCCTCGGCTCGTCGTCGTCGGCATCCTCTACCCCGGCGCCGGCCCCTGCTGCTGATCCCCCCCCCCCCCCCCCCCGGACGTCGCCCGTTGGCCGCCGTCGTCGTCTCGTGCTGGCACTAGTGAGCCCGTGTTACACCGGCGCCTCTGCCCTTTCCCCATCGTCGCCGTCGGCATTGCCGTGGTCATCTACACCGGCGCCCGTTCCCCTTCACCAGTCCAGCGGCCGTCGATCGTCGCCATCTTCCTCTGCCACACTGCGTCGCTGTCCCGTCGCCGTCATCCACCGCCATCGATCGTCGGCGTCGTCTCCCGACCTCCCCGGCCTCGCCGGGTGCCGGCAATGCGCCATGGCAGGGATTGGACTCCCTCCTGAGGTTGGCATGCGGGGCCCCATCGGCAGTGCTTTTTCCCTCTCTGTGTCACCACCAGGTGGGTCCCACCATGAAGCCTCTCTGTGTACTACCATCAAGCCCGAGCACATGTGCTTAATCAATCCTAGCCGTTTATTTTATTCTAACCCATCCGAGCCTTCGGATTCACTTCAAATACCGGAACGATTTAGACCGTTGGATTACCTGAGACCAATTCCATCCGTTGAATCCTAATCTTAGCCATTCAATTCATATAAAATTCTCATCTAATCCCATCCGTCCGATCTTCCTAAGACCTAATCCTAGCCGTTGGACTTTTTTAATTCAGTCAACGGCCACCTTAGCCCTAATTTCCACGTAGGCATCCACCTCAGTGCCACCTCATCCTACGTGTCACCAAAACATCGGTCCTCCAATCCACCCGTCCTCTGGTCAAGGGACTAGTCTGTGGACCTAGCTAGTAACACGGGGCCCCACTTTCCTTTCTAGTGCCAAAAATAATCCTTTCAGTTTAATTTCAGGGGAATATTTTCGAGAATATTCCCTTTTCTTTTCTTTTTGGATTTATTCCGTATTCAATCTTCCAAAAGCCGTATCCTTTTCGTTTGAACTTCGATTCGACCCGTTCTTCTTTCTAAATTCATCTAAAATCATAATCTACTTGTTTATAAACTTTTATGTACTGTTTATTTAGAGTTTCCTATGGTTTTTATCGTTTTACGTGTAGTCACGTATAATCGCCGTTTTGGAGGATCACGAAGTCTGCAGAGGGGTTCGGAAGATTTGCAGAAAACATTTTGTTGCAAGGCAAGTCACACTACAATCCCGTTGAGCATGTTGATCCCAGTTGTGAAAACTATTTTATTTTAACGTTATCGCATGCACTGTTTTTGAATGTCACTATTACGGGTTATTTATTTATTATCCTATGTTCCTTGCTTATGGCCGTGAATTGATATTGTTACCTTTGCCTTGAAACCCTGGGTTATTAATACTAACTAGCTAGATGATTATCTAATGATCTAGCAAGATTATTTATGATCTGCTTAGCACTACGTAGAAATTGTAGTATCATTTTATGTGGGAAACTAATGATTCATTCATCGATAATTAATGGCTGTTCTCTCACAGCCGTTTGTCGTGGCTAGTTAATAAATTGTGTCAACTAAAACTTGACTAAATGGTGGGTTGTGAGCACCAGGATTGTGAATGTTGCTAGCAGTGCTCATGACAGTTAAGGACCGGTTCGGGGACTACTTGTTGTGAAGCAACACTCGTGCTAACCACAAGCTAGAATGGGATAGCAGGAGTTTGAAGTGTGCCGAGTTCAATAGGAGGCACCAGGGCGTGTTTGTGGCTGATATAAGTCTACACATGGCAGTGACAATAAGACTATGCTTCGGGCGTCGGATCGTCTCGCGGGAAGGTACTTCATCACCCCTACCGGAGACCGGAGGTTCGGCAGAAGGCTCTCCTATTGTGCGAGTTACATGGATAATCCTGTTTAATTCCTTTTCGAGGTACCGTGGTGGTATCGAGGTGCACAGTAATGTGTTGTGGAGTTGTGTCTTGTGGGTAAATTAGTACACCTATGGCCAGAGTAAAACTATTCGAATAGCCGTGCTCGCGGTTAATGAGCGAGCCTAGCAATGTTTTCTATGATTAGTCCACATTGCTTAATGCTAATGATTAATGGTGATAAATGATGGAAGTTGATAGCTCCAGTTTGGAGGGTTATGGTTTGGACCTGAACTGCGTTGGAGCGTTGTTCAGAGATGGGTTAAATGTTGATAATAATTAAATTATACTTTTTTTTAAATGTTTATAAATACAAATGTTTTAAATGCTATTTTATGCAAATAAGCCATACTATGTCTTTCTTTTGGTATCCTGTTGCATTACATTGTATTTCTTAGTGTGGCTTGTTGAGTACGGTGGGTGATACTTAGTATTGCATTATTGCAATCATCAGAGTGAAGTTTTGCGAAGAGGAGAAGTTTGGTGTTTGGCTTATACCCTAGTTGAGCTGCTATGGTTTGGAGCTGAAGCTACGCTAGTTGCCGTTCCGCTGTTGATTTTTTTTGTGTGAGGACTAAGTGTCTCTGTTGTAAGTATTTATTGTTATTACATTTTGGTTATATTTATCAAATTATCGATTTGTTATTTCCTGGATGAGGATTTATTGCACAAATTAGCTTTGAAAATTCTGGTGAATTTCTGGGCGTGACTCATCTGACCTAGCAGCAGCCAAGTTTGCAAGTGTCTTGAACCTTCCTTTGATCGCAGGTTTTACATAGTCGTATATTGTTCTTTATACCCACATATTATTCCCATATTTGTGTAGATATTGTTCCGTGTTTTACACCATAAACATTGGACACTGTACTGTGTTAACCAGAACCACAGCCATGTCGATGTCCTCGACTCAAACAATTATCCAGTGCTCTAGTCAAAGTTTAGAGATCACCACAAAGATCTCGGTAGGCACATAATAAAACATTTGAGTGATGGTCTCTATGAAGTATCAAAGTCATTCATAGGAACGTCCAGATGCCCTGCCCTATAATGACTAACCAAAATAACTATGCATTCTTTGTCATGAGGTACATGGAACTGCATGATGGTAATATATTTCTATTGCTCAACACAATCCAGCTGGTAATTTATTACCTACATGTCATCTTTCTGTTTCTAGATTACTCCTTTTCCATTTTATATAAAAAATTTGCTTTGTCTATTGTATGTTCATTCAGCCTGTTAATTATATTGCTTCTCACACAGGAAAAATCAAAAGAGCTAAGGTCATAGATATTGTACTACCTAATCTTCCATCTTTGGAAGACTACGTGTCTCCCAAAAGATATAAAGTATTTTGCCCTGTTGCCGAGGAGACAGACATCTAGTATCATTTGGTCATCTTATCTATGTAATTTTTTGCTATGAACTCCGCCTGGTTGCCGTGGTCTACTTAGTTTCCTATACCAGATCTTAGTTGTCCGAACTGTTCAATTTGACACGACTGACTATTATATTTCTTACAAATACAACTTTCTAAGGTAGATTATACATATTTATCTATTTGTTTAGGCCGACCTATTTAGCATAATTAGACTGTCTTCAACAGGAGACTCATTGGGACACCTAAACTCAAAATGGGTCTTCAGCAGGATACCTATAGCCTTCAACAGAGTACCTATACGGAAGACCTATTTTGGGTGCCAGGAGAGGCATAACCTAAATCTGAGTATCCTCTCTCCTAAAGATCCATATGTAGAAAGGGTTGTCTTTTGGGTCGTGTTGTTAGAGAAGACCAAAAATAGATATTAAACTCTTTACCTGTAGCGCTAACCAAAAGACGAATGTATCTTGTATTTTGGGTCACGGTTGTTGAAGATAGTCTTACATGTTTTCAATGTACCATTGTGTCAGAGAGCATAGGATTTCACACCAACCATTTGAGCCATTCATATCATAATCTAGCAGTAAATTATTTACCATGAATTAGATGGGCCGTTAGAGGGTTAATAATTTACTACATCAGACTCAAGTACGCCAGTAATTCGTTTACAACCCTCATAAATGAGCGGTCCCATCAGTTAATAATAGTTTTACTATCCCACATGTAGAGTACCGTTGATATGAAATTCAGCTGTTGGATTTGGGTAAATTGTTTTATCCCTATAAATATCTAGGTACTTGCGTATGTATATGGGGATACGATATGCTTTTGTCAAGGTAAAAGATTTATTAATACAATTTGCTGTTGGTATGATGAATCAGGTAAATCCTTTACTCTATATAAATACGAGCGAGGTTTAGCTAAATCGGTGATAAAACCTTTACTATCCAAAAAACAATGCGACGGGTGGACGGAGGTGGTTGTGGGGCTGGGGTGGTGGTGTCAACGCAAGTTGGATACATGCACGAATTAGATAGGCCAAATAAGTTACTACAACAGACCGATAATTCTTTACTCTGAGTTATTAGTGTCGTACCATTCCGATGCGGGGAGTGGTCTACAGATGCACTATATATATCTTACTCCTACAATTGGATGATGTCATAAAATTCTGTTATCCCACCTATTATTAGGAATCACATACGTTTTACAATTACGATTGATATTGTCCGACAATAGTGCTTCATCCTACGCATCTCTGCAATTACATTTGAATCGGTACGTGAAATAGGTAATTTATCTAATCATACCTAGTGTCTATGCAAAGCCAAATCACCATGGTCCACGATCTTGAGCGTCGCCTCCATCAATACGCTTTCACTTTCACTTGCACCCAACTCCACCATCCCTTCCTGCATTTACTTCATTATTGTTCTCCTTTTTGTCCTCAACATTATCAGGAAACATGGGTGTTTTCTTGGTGGAATATAGTCCAAATGTGACTAATTCCTCTTCATCCAATTCATACTTATCCTCCAAACTTGGTGGAGATGGACCTGGGGAGCAATATGGATACCTCTCTTCTATGGAAGGGGATATGGGGAGCCACCTCCCTTTTATCAATGGAGGAGATGAGGGTATAGGCCCGTCTAGTAGCTTCAATTTTACAGATGGAGGTGATGCAGAGGCATTTATCAATCCACGATTTGGTGGCGTAGCCGGCGAATGGGGTGATACCTGAACCTTTGGAGAGCGAGTCACTTTGAACATTTTCGAACCCCTCTCTCTTGGTCACGTTTTGGGGGTGGATTGGATTTTTACCTTACAAGGGATGAGTGATCTCCAATATTTATAGCAGGAATGTAGAGCTAACTACTGCACAACAAGATGCAGATCTAGTCATACCCCTTTTTTAGCAGTCCTAAATTACACCCCCACACAATCAGTGCACCTTGGCCTTTGGTATTTGGTTTGCACCCCACAATACCATGCATTTGATCTGCATGCACTGGTGAACTAATTTATTTACTCCATTCGGACAATGGAATTAGTAATTTATTTACCGCGTTAACTATGGGTCTGGTATGCCATCATGGGTGAAATTTGTCATTCTAATTTATTTTCCGTTATCTATCGCCTGATAAATAGTAATTTATTTACTCAACTCCTTGAACGATTGACTCCTCCACATGGCCAAACAAATGATAATTTTAACCTATTACACTGAATCACCCATGCATCAAATAATCACACGGTTTGCAACAAGATAGAATTTTTACACTTAATCATATATGGATCCATTTAAGATCTCAACACAAGACAAATTGGACACATGAATATTTCCCACTGGCACAACATGCATTTTTCATTAACTTCATGACAAGGAAATATACTATGTGTACGACAGTTCAACACGAAATCTTGGTACCGTTGATATATACTCACTGGAACATACAGCACGATGCATGTACACCTGGTCACAAACAACATGTATGCATCTTACATAATTCAGTAAATCATTTACACACTTGATACCATACACAATTGTATGTACATAGTTAGTCATTCTTCATCAGATCTAGTAGCATCTGAGGTAACGTTCATTGCTTCGTCCATGTTAGCATGCTCATCCCATTCATCAGCAAGCCTTCTCCTTACGCACCTCAAGCTGGGTACTGCTCTCTTCTCACTACCCCGTGTCGTCCTCTCTTAGCTTTCCCCCGGTTTAATACTTTCTACACCTTATCAAAGTTATTTGAATTTTTAGTAAGAGTAGTGCTCTAATGACCATCTTTCTATTAGTAATATGCCCTAGAGGCAACATGGAGATGTTATATATATCACATGCTATGTTTATAATGTATTGATTTGTTCCTTGAAATAGACATTATCATTATTGATCAATGAGTACGTGACTTATTCATGAGACTCTTAATGTCAAATATTGCTATTTCTAAATGATCCCTGATCATATATCATATGAGGAACAGATATGATTCTAATATCAGCATATGTATTGATTGATGATCATGTCTCATCGATCATGGTATGGAGATACCAAATCGATAATATGGACATATGTTAATGAACATGTGTTGGATAGACCCGCCATGAGATACTGCAGAGATTTCATGTGTCATCAGTTTGTCTCAAGTAGTGTTTATGTAGAGTCCTTAGACTTGAAATCATCATGGTTCCCAACATACGTAGTAGCTTATTTTGAGACTACTAAACACTACTCCGTAATTGGGTAGTCATGAAAGTAGTCTTCAGGTTTGCTATGAAACATGTAGTGGGATGTGAATGATCAAGATAGAATTTGCCCCTCCTTAAGGGAGAGATATCTTTGGGCCCCTCGATATAATGGATTATAGAAGTGCATGGCCATGCTAGGGTGATTGAGGTGTCAATCATAAGTTTGTAATCCATCACAAGATCGAGAGAGTGATTGAGCTATTAAGAGGATGACATAAGTCTCGCCTTGAGCTCAATCGATATCGTGAGGCAAAGAGATTTGTGCATGAGGACATTACAGGTTCAGCCAACATGATCTTTACGTATATTTTGGGATTAATATGCCTTGCTAGAGGCCGCTATTAACAGGGTGATCAGAAAGGCGTTTCCGGATCGCGACAAAATATACGTGAACCTACAGGGTCGCACGCTTAACGGGTTGGATATGGGCTCGATTCGGATAAAGATCCGAGTAGACTATTACTGGGCCTTGGTCCATGAGGCCTGAGTGAGGAGGTCTATATATAGGGAGGCGAGGGACCGAGGAGATTCACGTTTTTCTGTTGATCTCGAACTAAACCCTAGCCGCCACCTCCCGAGCCAAACCCTAGCCGCTCACGAGTGCTAGTACACTCGCAATCGACGTTCCAGCCCCGGACGTGTGGATACCGGTGGAGGCGCTGCTCGTTGCGGCGTTGATCGGCATCGACGCTGATTAGATCTGCAGAGATCGACTACTTCCACTACTACCTCGACCAGTGTTCGCGTAGACCGTGGTCTAGATAGTCTAGACCGCGTCTAGATGTGGGACGGTGGGTTGTCGTCCGGTTTAGGGCCTAAACCATGCCCTAGACCATTTTTCCATCTAGTCGGTCAAAGACGGTCTTAGACCATCTAGACCAAGTAATTAGACCATGCCGAGTCTAGTCTAGACAAAAAAAATGACGTCTAGACCATGGTCTACGCATTGGACTGTAAAATATTTTCTTGTTTTAGCCTTTTAGGAAAATAATTCAAAGTGTTATGATGAGTTTGTCGATAATGGAAGGTTTAATTTGAAGCTAATGGAAGATTCATTCCTGCAAAATAAGGTAACACTTAAATCCAACTTTTGTCACTCTCAAATATTCTCTGGAACATGTTGACTTGTTGAGTGTATTTACATATATGCCAAAAATATATGCCGATAGTATAATGTACGTTATATCGTCTAGACCGTCTAGACTGGCTAGACTCTAGACCGAGGGTCGCTGTTCGTCTAGCGTCTAGCGTCTAGGTGAACACTGACCTCGACACGCGTGTGGTTGGACTGGCTTCTCCAACCCTTCTTCCGCTGCACTGCGCGTCTAGTGGTAACGATTCATGATCCCTCTCTCGCATGATGTCTTGGTGTGCGCGGTAGAAAAGTTTTGTTTTCTGCTATCGTAGCCTGTGCGTACTCCTTTACTTTCTCTGCGCACCACCCACATTCCCGCTTGCACACTTTCTTCCCTTTCACACCCAATATACCACGTTCTCTCCAGGCTCGGATACACTACCCTTTGTCTTTGATTTCGATGGTGCAGCTCAGCTCATCTTCCTACCAATGGTAGCTACATCATCCCCTTCTTCCATCGATGAATTCTAATTGTCACCAACCATTGTGCTATCGGTTGGTATCTCCTCCACTTGTTTTCTCAGCCCCTTTAGAATCCTAATTCCATGTTCGAACGCAAACTTCGACTTGCTTCCTTTCTTTGCAACAACCATTTCCTCAACCATCAATATCTTGGTTCTATAACTCTCCGGCACACCATCAAGACCTACAGTCTTACAGTCCCTCCTGTCAAATGTCATGTCACTTTTTGCCTTCATCATGTATCTACAGAGCACATAATTGGCAGGGATGGTCTCTACTTGTACGTGAACAAACGCCCTTAGCAAGTGCAGGCAGAAAAGTCCTTCCACAAAGAAAACAAAAGTTGAGCAAATTATTAGTGTACATCCAGTTGTATAGAACTGAATTCTATGGCCAGATGGATGGAAAATATCATAGATCCAACCTGTATGTTCCCATAGCATGCATTGATGTAACGCCCAGAAATTCACGACTAAAATTTCCGAACATTCCTGTGTATTAAAGCCCTGTATAGGAAAGCCAAGGTACACAATACTAAGTTGTCATACAGAGTACATCTTACAAACAGAATACAATAGTCTTACATAAATGCAGCGAAAAAGGATAAAGAAAGCCTATAAACAGCTAGCCACGCGAAGGCTTCCAATCCACAGGCAGCTTGACGACGGATCTAGCCTAGTCCTCCTGACAATCTTGTTGGATAGGTACTCCATCATTGAGAGGCGGAAAGGGAGCAAGATTGAGTACCACTCACAGTACTCAACAAGTCACACCCACAACTATGCACAATGCATGGGAGATAAGAATAGGCTTAGGGTGTATTTGCGTAAAAGCAGTTGAAAACAATAGTGGTTCTCAAACAGATAAAAGGTTGTTTAATTTAGCAGTATTAATCCACCACCGATCAACGTTACACCACGTTGACCAGGCCCAACTAACCATCCTACCCTACAGTAGATTTTAAGTCAAATTATTATGGTGAGACTGTTAATGCCAAAATTTGGTATGATTCTTTATCAGATTCGGTTAAGAAAAAAATCATAGTCAACTAGCGGGAATTCATCCGGAGGAAGCCGAGTTTGGGAAGGGATCGTGAAGACCACGGAGAGGCAGTTAATATCTTATCTATTAATTAGGCAATGTTAGTATTTTTTTCTTTTAGGAAACCTGATCTCGTGTCCGATCGGGTCTTATTAGTGTTTTCCTTTTGTAATTAGGAAATCGTGTGTCGTGTCCAATAAGGACTTGTATCAGCTCGGGGTATAAATACGTATGCCCGGGTACCTTGTAGATGATAACACAAATCAATACAATTTCGGCCCATCGCCACCCTTTTTGACGGGTTCTTGCCTCTCGAGCCGGGCTGCATCGGTTAAGTTCGACCTCCTGCGAGAGGGTAAGTCTCGTTACCTCGACTATCGTATTGGCTAGGACTTCCTCGGTTAGGTCCGATATTCTAGCTGGTCTACGGTAGTCGGCTTACCACGATGTATCTATTCTGTCTACGGCTACATCAGTTAAGTTTGATCTCTTAGTCTGAGTAGGTATATCACATCACACGTGCGTAGATTTATCAGCTTACTCGGTGTAATTTGTCATCAGTTTGTGCTGCATCGGTTAGGTCTGACCTACTAAACTGCTAATGATAAGTTGTTCCTGCTAGGTTGATAGATTTTCATACAAGGGTCTTATCGGAATGTATAGCCGATAAATTATCGTATAGTACATCACGATTGCATTAGATCTATCGGCTCATCGAGGTTCTTTTATCATCATCAGTCTGTGCTGCATCGGTTAGGTCCGACCTATTAGACTAATGTTAATAATTTTATCCTCGTTAAGCTGATGGGTGTCTATGCAATGTTTTATCGGAGTGTCTAGCCGATAATTTATCTTTTATTAAATAAAGCCGACTGCATTGTTTAATTGTTATTTTGTTTATCTGCACTGTTATCGCAGTCGGCTGGAGGGTAGTCAATTGATCTATTTATTTTGCCTATTTATGCCATCATCGGCTTCCAGTCGATGTATAAGTGCTTTAGTTCATATTGGCAATCGCCTGACGAAACGAGTCCAATTCAGCTTCCAGCTGATTGGCTCACTGGTCTAAAATTTCTATTTCCTTGTCAATTGCAGGGTCAAATTGACTGGAACGCTTACGAACCTTGAATTTAGGACCTGCACTGGAGTTAAGCAGATCTCCTAGGCCTTCGCGTGTCTAGTGCATCGAACCAGATCCTCAGTTCGTTCTCGACGCTGCTGGTGATTTTCGGTGTCAACATGTTTTTGGCACGCCTGGTGGGACACGAAGTTTCAACATGGCTGGAAAAGAGATCAAATCCGACAATGTGATTCCAGTCACCATGGACGATCTGACGGAAGAGCAAAAACAGCAAGTAGAACTAAATATAGCCAATTTTCAGAAGATCTGTTTGGAGTCTTTCGGTCTGACTAGACAAGGGCCGATTCAAAAATCTCAACTTCCAAAACCAGTTCTAGTCGGAGAATCGAGCCGTACACCACCTGAAAGTCCACCAAAACCCTTACAAGAGATGGTAAATGAAGCAGTGCATCACGCGCTTATCAATCAATCAGGAATATTGGTGAACACGCTGCATAACCTTATCATGAAAACGGTGGATGGATCAATTACTCAGGAGCCTAATCGGGGTCCGGTATATTTGCCAATAAAAACGGAGCCGATTCAGGTTACTTATGGAGTCAGAAAGGATGCACCTGCCAATGTGTTATCCCAAGATCCGACTGGGGGGCAACAGGATGACATACCTTCGGGGTATCATCGAACTGCCTATTATGGGGGGTATCAACAAAATTACCTAGGAGATGTTCCTGATTCAGGTAATTATCAGAGAGAATATCCTAAGCAGAATCGGCTACCAACTCCACCCATGCAATATCAACGGGAAAACCCAAGGGAGGAAGATTTATCGACAAAGGTTGCAGAAATAGTAAGAGAACAGTTTGGGATAAAACCAAAGGAGCAAACATTTATGTATCGGCATTCGTATCCTGAGTGGTTTGACAGAGTTCCATTACCACACCGATACAGAGTTCCAGATTTTTCTAAATTCTCAGGACACAACATATCTACAGTAGAGCATATTAGCCGATTCTTGGCACAGTGTGGAGAGGCATCGGCTGAGGAGGCTTTGAGGGTTAGATTTTTTCCCTTGTCATTGTCTGGATCGGCTTTTACATGGTTCTCTTCATTACCACCAAATTCAGTTCGGGGATGGGTCGATCTGGAGAAACAATTTCACAAATACTTTTTTGCTGGGATCCACGAGATGAGGCTGACGGACCAACATTGGTTAAACAAAGGCCAGATGAAACGGTATCGGAATACGCCCAGCGGTTTCGGGACGTTAGAAACCGAAGTTATAGTTTGAATCTAAGCGATGGGCATCTAGTTGAGTTGGCTTTCTAGGGTCTCTTAGCTCCCATTAAAGAGAGGTTTTCATCGCAGGAGTTCGAGAGTCTGGCGCACCTTGTACAGAAGGTATCGGCTCATGAAAGCCGATTTCAAGAAGCAAAAAAGGAGAAATTTCAGAGAAGGGTTGCTCAGGTGCAAGCTTATTCATTGGACTCAGATGATGAAGGATCCGATGTTGAAGTTGGATTGGCGGAGTGGGCTAGAAATAAGAAATCAGTATCATGCCCATGGGTGAAGGATATCGGCAAGAAGGAACGATATGATTTTGACATCAATAAAGCCGATAAAATCTTCGATCTACTGCTACAAGAGAAACAGATACAACTTCCGCCAAATCATGTAATTCCATCAACCAAAGAACTAAAGAAGAAGAGATATTGCAAGTGGCATAACACGATATCGCACCATACCAATGAATGCAAAGTTTTTCGGCAACAAATTTAATCGGCTGTCGAACAGGGAAGGATCAAGTTTGAGGACAAAAAGCCGATGAAAATTGATGGACATCCATTCCCCGTGAACATGGTTTATGCGGGATCATCGATGAATCAAGCCGATGAAGGAAGGCATCGAGAATATAGAAGATCTAGAATTACTTCATCGCAGCTGATAGATAAATATTCAGGGCGTGAAGAGGAACAACGGGCTTCGTCATATGAGGAGGGATATAATCCACATTGGGATTGCCTGTTTTTTCAATTTTGCTGGGAGCAAGGGATAAGATTGCCATCGATTAGAGATTGTCCTGAATGTAATGCTACAAGATCTCAGAATTTTGAGCACGAAGGATTTTCACAAGATCGGCCGCTTGAAAAACGAGCATCGGTACACAGCCGATTAGGGCCGATCCATGAAGAATTTTTTGAAGAAAATGATGAAGAGGGATTGCATGAAAAACAACAAATCCAAAATCCTCAGTGGTGTACTAGTGGAATATTTACAAAAAATCAGAAAAGAAGGGCACAGCGGCTATGGCACCGAGAGCAACAAGAAGAACAATGGCGGGATCACAAGGGAGCCGATCATCATCACAGGAGGACTAAACGGGTATGGCGTGTGAAGAGAAGTGACGATGAGGTTGATCCATCGACTCCAGTAAACATGGTTTTCTTTTTGCCTCGGGAATATAAAGCACTTTCATCTAATGAGCAAGGCAATGAAGAGGTTTTTGCTCAGTTAATGCTGCAACCCGATCAGGCTATATTTGATAAGCCTGAAGAATCAAAGCATCGGCATTTGAAGTCATTATATATCAAGGGTTATGTGAATGGGAAGCCAATGACGAAGATGCTAGTTGATGGTGGGGGGGGGGGGCAGCTGTTAATCTAATGCCGTATGCTACGTATCGGAAGCTGGGGAAAACAGCTGAAGATTTGATCAAGACAAATATGGTGTTAAAAGATTTCGGCAAAAATCCATCGGAGACACAAGGCGTGTTGAATGTGGAATTAACAGTGGGGAACAAGACATTACCTACCACGTTTTTTGTTATCGATGGAAAAGGATCATATAGTCTGCTCCTTGGCAGGGATTGGATTCACGTAAACTGTTGCGTGCCCTCGACAATGCATCAAAGTCTGATACAGTGGCAAGGAGATCAAGTTGAGATAATCCTAGCAGATCAATCGACCAACATTGCAATGACCGATTTGCCGGTCTGGGAGGCCGATGGTGTCGATTGTTTGTCTAGAAAAGTGTGGGAGGGGGATTATCTTAAGATCACCAGTTAAGGGATACAGCCGATTCGGCAAGTCGGCTTAGAATTATTACTCTGATGGGCACCATTGAAGATTTCGAGGGAAAGTTGGGACAAGGGTTTACATCGGCCGATAATTTGGAAGAAATTGATATAGGACCAGGAGATAGGCCAAGGCCGACGTACATAAGTAAAAAATTGTGTCCTGAATTTTGAGAAGAATTAATAAAATTGTTGAAAGAGTATCGGGATTGTTTCGCTTGGGAATATCACGAAATGCCAGGATTAAGCCGATCAATTGTTGAACATCGACTTCCTATTAAACTAGGATATCGGCCGTTTAAACAGGCTCCAAGAAGATTTAAAGCGGAGTTATATGAGCCAATCAAAGCAGAAATCACAAGGTTATATGATGCAAAATTTATAAGGTCGTGCCGATATGCTGAGTGGGTTTCTAATATCGTCCCGGTGGAAAAGAAAAATGGAAAATTGAGAATATGTATTGATTTCCGAGATTTGAATAAGGCTACCCCCAAGGATAAGTACCCGATGCCGATAGTAGATTTGTTGGTGGATGCAGCATCAGGCCACAAGATTATTAGCTTCATGGATGGTAATGCAGGATACAATCAAATTTTTATGGCAGAAGAAGATATACATAAGACTGCGTTTCGATGTCCTGGAGCTATCGGCTTATATGAGTGGGTGGTAGTGACGTTTGGGTTGAAAAGTGCCGGTGCGACATATCAGAAGGCGATGAATTATATATTTCATGATCTCATCGCCTTATTAGTGGAAATTTACATCGATGATGTGGTGGTTAAATCCAAGAGTGATGAAAGCCATATAACCGATTTGCGAAAAGTGCTGGAAAGGGCAAAGAAATACGGACTAAGGATGAATCCCAATAAATGCGCTTTTGGTATATCGGCTGGGCAGTTTTTGGGTTTCATGGTTCATGAGCGAGGAATTGAAGTTAGTCAACAGAGCATCAGAGCCATCAAGAATACAGAACCACCAATCAACAAGACAGAGCTACAGTCGTTGATCAACAAGATTAATTTTGTAAGTAGATTCATATCAAATTTGTCAGGAAGGATTGAGCCTTTTACTCTGTTGTTGAAATTGAAAGCTAATCAAGAGTTTGTGTGGGGGGCAGAACAGCAGGAGGCATTTGATGAAATTAAGAGTTATTTAAGTTCCCCGCCTGTTTTGATTCCGCCGCAGAAAGGAGTGCCATTCAAGTTATACTTATCGGCCGATGAAAAATCCATCGGGTCTGTTTTGATACAGGAATTTGAAGGGAAGGAGCGAGTTGTGTTCTATCTAAGCAGAAGGCTTTTGGATGGTGAAACAAGATATCTTGCGGTAGAAAAATTATGCCTTTGTTTATATTTCTCATGTACAAAGTTAAGGCCTTACATCCTATCGGCTGAATGTACGGTGGTTTGCAAGGCCGATGTGGTAAAATACATGTTGTCGGCTCCAGTCTTAAAAGGGCGAGTTGGTAAATGGATTTTTGCCTTAACAGAGTTTGACTTGAGATATGAATCGGCTAAAGTGATCAAGGGGCAGGCAATAGCCGATTTGATTATGCAACACAGAGGAGTTCATGAAAATTATGTGGAGCCGATCCCGTGGACTTTATTTTTTGATGGATCGGTTTGCAAGCATGGATCCGGTATCGGATTGGTCATTGTATCACCTCGGGGCAAGTTTTGAATTTGCTTTTACAATTAAACCCTATCGGACCAACAATCAAGCGGAATACGAAGCGATGCTGAAAGGACTTCAACTTTTAAAGGAGATCGGGGCTGATATCATAGAGATTGTTGGAGATTCCTTATTAGTGATCAGGCAATTGTCTGGGGAATATGAGTGTAGAGATGATGTTTTAGGATCATATTATGAAGAATGTAGAGATTTATTGAGGGATTTCAGGATGGTATCGTTGGATCATATTCCTAGAGAACAGAATTTAGAAGCTAATGATCTTGCACAAATTGCTTCAGGTTATCGGTTGAATAGACAAATGGAGGTTGAAATAGCCGATGGTGATATTCAGGATAAAGCCGATGATTGGAGACAGGAAACAATTGATTATTTACAAACTCCGTCGCAATCGGTTTCTAGGAAACTTTGGTATAAAGCTACTAAGTATGTGTTGCTTGATGGAGAGTTATATTATCGAACTTTTGAAGGGGTTCTGCTGAGATGCCTAAATTTAGAAGAAGCCAAAGTGGTTATGTGCGAAGTGCATGAGGGTGTTTGTGGAACTCATCAATCGGCTCATAAGATGAAGTGGATATTGAGAAGAGCAGGATATTTTTGGCCGACAATGTTGGAAGATTGCTTCAAATATTATAAAGGATGTCAAGATTGCCAGAAATTTGGAAATATATAGCGAGCACTAGCATCGGCCATGAATCCTATCATGAAACCGTGGCCGTTCAAAGGATGGGGAATTGATATGATTTGCCAGGTTTATCCTCCATCAAGTAAAGGACATAAATTCATATTGGCAGCAACAAATTATTTTACAAAATGGGTGGAAGCAATTCCTTTGAAGAAAGTCACGTCCAAAGATGTGATTGAGTTTGTAAAAGAGCATATAATTTATCGGTTTGGAATTCTGTTGACGCCGAAAACCGCCGGGGGCCGATGATCTGGTTCGGCGTCTATAGACACGCGAAGGCCTGGGAGATTTGCTTAACTCCAGTGCAGGTCCTAAATTTGAGGTTCGCGGGCGTGCCAGTCAATTTGACCCAGCAATTGACAAGGAGATAGAAAAAATTAGATCAGTGATTCAATCGGCCGATAAGAATCCTACCAGCTGATTGCCGATAGAACTTGTATACTGGAACATCGGCCATAAGCCGATGATACAATAAATAGGTAGAATAAATGAATTGACTAATCTTCAGCCGATTGCAATAGTGATTGTTAGCGCTGCACCTAAAGTACTGCCCGCGCCTGTATCCGGGCCCTCGCCTGTGCCCGCGCCCAGGTCCTCACCTGTGCTCGCGCCCGGGTCCTCGCGCGTGCCCGACTACCAACAGCACTTGCGCGTCGGCTAAGAAGCCGATGATAGAATCGATGATAATATAAGCAAATAAAAAGCCAGCCGACTGCCAATAGAACATGTGCATCGGCTGGAAAGCCGATGATAGTGTAGATAGTTGAAATAATAATCAAAACAATACAGTCGGCTTTATATAGTAAAAGATAACTTATCGGTTATACATCTCGATAAAACGCTTGCATAAAAACTATCGACCTAGCAGGAACGATTTATCACTAGCAGTTTAGTAGGTCAGACCGAACCGATGCAGCACAAACTGATGATAAATTGCTCTCAGTAAGTCGATACGATCTATGCACGCGTGATGTGATATATCCACTCGGACTAAGAGATCAAACTTAACTGATGCAGCCGTAGACAGAATACATACACTGTGGTAAGCCGACTACCGTAGATCAGCTAGAATATCGGACCTAGCTGAGGAAGTCCTAGCCGATAAGGTAGTCGGGGTAACGAGACTTACCCTCTCGCAGGAGTTCGGACCTAACCGATGCAGCCCGGCTCGAGAAGTAAGAACCCGTTGAAAAGGGTGGCGATGCGCCGAAGTTGTATTGATTTGTCAGATAGTTTACATGGTACCCGGGCATACGTATTTATACCCCAAGTTGATACAGTCCTGACCGGATACGAACAGGAGTTTCCTATCTATAAAAGGAAAATTAACAAGCCCTGATCGGACATAAGATCAGGTTTCCTAAAATTTATTAAAACTGCCTAATTAGTAGATAAGGCAATTAACTGCCATGCCGTGGTCTTCACGATTCCTTCCTGTACTCGGCTTCTTCTGGATTAGCTTCCACCGGCTGACACAATCTCTTTCTTTATCCGAGTCCGATACGAATCGTACCAAATTTTGGCGTTAACAAATTCCTCAGACGATAACTACCGATCAGGGATCTATTTTCATGTCCAATTAGTTTCAACAATTTGCTGGTAGTATGGGAATTGAGTTGTTGAATTCATCACCTTATTATGCTCAAGCTAATGGACAGGCGGAAGCTTCGAATAAGAGTCTAATCAAATTAATTAAGCAGAAGATTGATGAACAGGCGCGAAGATGGCATACTACATTAGCCGATTCATTATGGGCCTATCGGATGGCATGTCATGGGTCTACTCGCGTGCCACCATACCAATTGGTATATGGACATGAAGCAGTTTTGCCTTGGGAGACTAACATCGGTTCTAGGAGAATTTCTTTACAAAATCAACTGACAGCCGATGATTATTATAATTTGATGACAGATGAACTCAAGGATTTGGCTCAGAATCGGTTAAGGGCGCTGGAAAGGATCAGGGAAAATAAAGCTAGGGTGGCTAGGCATTATAACAAAAAGGTGATGAATAAATCGTTTACTGAGGGAGATCTTGTATGGAAATTAATTTTGCCGATCGGGTCCAGAGATAGTAAATTCGGAAAGTGGTCGCCTAATTAGGAAGGGCCCTATTGGATTAATTGTTGTGTACCTGGCAATGCCTATATATTGGAAGATCTTGAGGGGACAGAGTTTGCTAAAGCACTTAATGGGAAATATCTCAAGAAGTATTATCCGAGCGTTTGGATCAACTCCTGAATCGGTTGAATGCAGCCGATTTCTAAAATAGTTCAAAACAAGAGCCGATGTTGTTACATCACCTAAAGATAGTCGATATCAATTGGTATTGCCTTTAGATAAAACAAATAAAAATATTATCAAGTGAAGATGGAATAAGATGTATAAGTAACAGAGCTGGTTAGATTATATTACAGCAAAAGACTATCGACATGTTCCAGAGCAACATCAAGGTCATCAATGTTAAAGTTTTACAAGAATTTCTAGATTGTTTCAATCGCACGCAGGCGAATCTGATGAATCTTGTTGATGGCGCGGATATCGTCTTCATCGGAGCTTGGAATGGTCTTTAAGCTCTTGCGCCGATGAACGACTTGGCGTACTGCTGCTGCAACTTTGGATTCTTGTTCTTGTATTGCTTGTGGCAAGCTGGTGAGCTGAGATTTTGTGATTTCAATGTCCTTGCAGATTCTTTCAAGCTTTGCCAGCAAATCGGCTTGTTTTTCCTCCAGCTGATCTAGTTTAGCTTGGGTTTCTTGAGGAGCGGTTGCCATATTATCAAGCTTTTTCTTTTCAGATTGAGCGGACAGCCGATCATCTTGGATGCATTGAGCTAGAATCTTCTGTTCGGCGCGATCGGCTATGCATTGCCTGGTCTTGATCAGTTGAAATCTATGGGATTCTAAATAAGCAGCAGGAGTCAGGGCATCGATGAGTTCGTCAAGCAGATGATGTTCAATCTCAGAAAATCTTACCCGGATTGGCCCACAATCTTCTACTAGTGCGTCTATTGGGGTTTCCAGTCGACGGGTAATATCCAGCAAATGTTCGCGCACGTCGGATGGAAGGGATGGTCTAGTCATCACGCTGGTGATTACCTCTTCATCAGTCTCTAGGTACTTGCCGATGTCGAAGGAGAACAGGTTGGCTAAGGACTGCAAATCGGCATCGGTGAGTAAATGGATTATGAATGAATAAGTTAACACAAATGAGTACTTGAGGGGGGATAGCGGTGGCTTGAGGAGTGACATCGGCATCAGATGGATAAGTAGGTTGCTCTTCAGGACGGCCGACGTCTGGTGTTGAAGTAGGAGGAACGGCCTCAATATTAGCTTCGGGGCTGGGCACTGGAGTTGGAACAACTGGGGAGGTCATCGGCTCGATAAGGACGTCGGGTGAGGGTTGAGTTTCAGGAGCCGATGACTCAAACTGAAAATAAGATTGATAATGAAAAGACAAAAGAAACAGACAAATAATGTTAAGAATCAGCGCATACCTGCGGGGATGAAGGAGCCGATGTTGCTTGGTAGCATGCGGCACTAGTTTTTTGCCTCTTTTGGGAAGGGCGAGACGCCTATTTCTTGCATTTTGGTCCTATTGGCCGTGACGCCCAGAGAAGAGATGATGGAGGGGGAGCACCATGCCCCAAGTGTGGATTGGCCGATGGTGGTTGATATATGATCGGCCGGCCGTTGATGCTTGTTGTTGGCAGTTCCTTGCCGTTAGCCTGCAAGATAAGATTATAAGAGATATGATCGGGGACAATGATTAAGGCTTATGGGATGTTACCTCTTCATCAGATTAGACATAGTCGGGGTTGAGGCGAGAACAGTATTGGACGGCCGATAAGTTGAACAAGTGTTTCCTCCATTCTAACCACCATCAGGCAAAAAGCCTTGTATTGGCAGTGCATGTCTCCATGCTGATGGCGGTGCCCAAAGGCAGAGATTCTGTTAACATCCGCAACCGATCGTACTCTAAAGCACTATTTACATTACCCCGGGCCTGAAGTTTATCAATAAAGAATAGGCCGATTGGGAGTTGGCCGAGGCTGTGGCGAGAACCGACCGATGGATGATAAAACTCATATGACGGTTGTTGTGATCGGCCTTGAGAGAAGCCAGTCGGCAGAAGGCAGGGGGTAATGGCTGATAGAAATATGGTCTTGGATTCTTTGTCGGCCAAAGCATCAAGAGGATTGAATTTGAAAGGCATCTCGAATGATACTGCATCATCATATGCAAACCAGAGTGTGGCCTCCCTGGTGAAACCATAGTAGAAACCTTTGAACCACTGGCTGAGTCCGATAGGAGTCATTTTGCAGCTAGGGAGGGTTGATGCAGCTTCGCCCACAGAGATACATCAGCGGCGGATGGGTTCCTGTTCCTCTGGGAAATCGGCTGGGAAGGTTAAAGTTCAGGAGGGAGGTCCTAGAAATGGCCTTGGAGGTGTAGACATTGAGCCACAGTTGCACAACCACCAAGGACCGCCAATATGGCTGATTGATTGACTGGCCGATAGTTTGTTTGTTACTTGATGAAGCAGTTGATAGGTGGCGCCGAGAAGATATTGCCCTAGGGGGATTTGTCTCTGATCGGCCAAGCATTCTGCTAAACATTGCATGTTTGTAGTCGGGCCAAGAGTCGCGCCACTGAAGACAAATCGTTCCAGCCACAAATTCAGAAAAGCTACATACTCCCGATCGTCAACTGGCCTAGTCACCTTGTTGTGAATTGATATGTACTTGGTCCAACCACCAATATTCTTCGTCTGTAACCGATGAGTGGGATTGAATCGGAGGTTGAAAGGGTTGATATAACTTGTTGTGTTGAGGCAGGTGAGCATAGTTACGTCCATCAGAGTTGGGGTCATCGGCTAGTGTCCAAATAGGAAGGCGTTGAGGGCGTCTGACCAAAAGTACGAAGCCGATGCGAGCAAAGGTTCATTCTTCTCCATCTCAGCTAGGGAAATGTTGATGCAATGGCCAATATCTGTTTCTTCCCAGAAGGTTTTCTTTACAACCGATACTCTGAGGTACCAGTTCTTCCACCCGAGAAGCTTGCTAGGCCAGGATCTGAAACTATTGGTCCAATCGCTAGCTAGCATGGAAGAGTTCTTGAAGGGGATGCGTTGGGTTTCGGCATTGATGAAGTCGGTGGGGTCTTCGCTACCCATGGGACCGTGATAGAAGAAATTTGGATGATCGGCGGCCGGAATCAAAATTTGGCTTCTAAGGTTCCACAGTAAACAAGAACACGACGAAGAACGGGTGAAGAGTGTAGCAGATTTAATCTATCTAGGTTACAAAGCAGAGAGAGTGATTAGACAAGAGGGTTACCTCTGGGACAGCGGTTGCTGAAGCCATCGCGGAAGAAGAGAATGGACGAAGGTCGGTGGTTGAGGAAGAAGATCACAGTGGTTCACCTGGGTTCACTGGAGCTCGTCGAGGTCTCGGGGGAAGCGAGAGGGCTCTGGTGATGTGAAAGCGTAAAGAAAGGAGGCTAGGAAGGCGAAGCAGTTTATAGAGGAACGATGACCGGGCGGGAATCGAGGCCATTGGCACTGTTTCAAACAATTAAGGAAGTGGACTACCTTGGGCCACTCGGTGTGAAGGGAATCCGAAAGCCCAGATGAGAATTTCGAGTTTATGGAAACTCCGAAATTGGGGGGCATGTGTTAATGCCAAAATTTGGTATGATTCTTTATCAGATTCGGTTAAGGAAAAAATCACAGTCAACTAGCGGGAATTAATCCGGAGGAAGCCGAGTTTGGGAAGGGATCGTGAAGACCACGGAGAGGCAGTTAATATTTTATCTATTAATTAGGCAATGTTAGTATTTTTTTTCTTTTAGGAAACCTGATTTCGTGTCCGATCGGGTCTTATTAGTGTTTTCCTTCTGTAATTAGGATATCATGTGTCTTGTCCAATAAGGACTTGTATCAACTCGGGGTATAAATACGTATGCCCGGGTAACTTGTAGATGATAACACAAATCAATACAATTTCGGCGCATCGCCACCCTTTTTGACGGGTTCTTGCCTCTCGAGCCGGGCTGCATCGGTTAAGTTCGACCTCCTGCGAGAGGGTAAGTCTCGTTACCCTGACTATCGTATCGGCTAGGACTTCCTCGGTTAGGTCCGATATTCTAGCTGGTCTACGGTAGTCGGCTTACCACGATGTATCTATTCTGTCTACGGCTGCATCAGTTAAGTTTGATCTCTTAGTCCGAGTAGGTATATCACATCACGCGTGCGTAGATTTATCAGCTTACTCGGTGTAATTTGTCATCAGTTTGTGCTGCATCGGTTAGGTCCGACCTACTAAACTGCTAATGATAAGTTGTTCCTGCTAGGTTGATAGATTTTCATGCAAGGGTCTTATCGGAATGTATAGCCGATAAATTATCGTATAGTACATCACGATTGCATTAGATCTATCGGCTCATCGAGGTTCTTTTATCATCATCAGTCTATGCTGCATCGGTTAGGTCCGACCTATTAGACTAGTGTTAATAATTTTATCCTCGTTAAGCCAATGGGTGTCTATGCAATGTTTTATCGGAGTGTCTAGCCGATAATTTATCTTTTATTAAATAAAGCCGACTGCATTGTTTAATTGTTATTTTGTTTATCTGCACTGTTATCGCAGTCGGCTGGAGGGTAGTCAATTGATGTATTTATTTTGCCTATTTATGCCATCATCGGCTTCCAGTCGATGTATAAGTGCTTTAGTTCATATCGGCAATCGGCGATGAAACGAGTCCAATTCGGCTTCCAGCCGATTGGCTCACTGGTCTAATATTTCTATTTTCTTGTCAATTGCAGGGTCAAATTGACTGGCATGCCTACGAACCTTGAATTTGAGACCTGCACTGGAGTTAAGCAGATCTCCCAGGCCTTCGCATGTCTAGTGCATCGAACCATATCCTCAGCTCGTTCTCGACACTGCTGGTGATTTTCGGTGTCAACAGAGACTAATCACAGTGAGTTGACCAAATGCCATAATCGTGGGTGTGGCTATTCGATATATTTTAACTCCTGGCCGAGGTGTACAACTGTACCCACAAGACATTCAGCCACCATGTTCCAGAGTGCCAACGTGTCACCACGACACCCTGGAAGAGGCTGTGACAGGACCGTTAACGCAACTCCTCCCTTACCATCCATACCACGCTAGGGTTGCACTAGGACGGGCACACCGTATCGGAGGCATCCCCTTGGGCACAATGGATCGAAGCCGAAACCCATCCCTGAAGCCGATTGACCCCATCACACTCATTCTCACCAATAGTGCTAGGAGAGGGGGAGATACACTATAAGCCCAGCCGTTGCCCACGCTGGCTTGTGGTATGTACAAATAATTGCCTAAGGGATTCTTGCGAACTTGTCCTTAATTGCCATGGGTGCGGACTAGCATAACTATGCACCCACGCCACATTAAGGTCAAATTTTAATTGTATAAGTAACCATGTCCAAAGTTTCCATCTTTCGACATAAAGTCGAACACAAATATAATAATGAGAATTTTCTCCCAAAGTGAGCTAATTGATTCTAAGAAGGGCTAAGCATCCTAACATTATTTTATTATTAGATTATTACCAAGCTACAAAGGCATCAAAATGGGTGATCAAATCATAGCATAGATGTATATAAATAGGTTACCTTCCCAATGAAATGAAAATCATGCATATTTATTGATTAAAACAAGTATTTTATAAATAGGTGATATGGTCGAGGGAACGATGTAACTTGCCTTGCTCTGGCTCAGCGAATTCAGCAACGACCTCGTCGTACACGGGAGGGTCGGACACGTCGGTTTCTAAATCAATCAAAGAACAAACTATCAAAAAAAACAGTACATGTGCTCTGTAATATGAGCTAAAGTATTTTTATGGATTCTTGCATTTTCTAGATTTAATGAAATTTGAATGGAATTAATCGGAGCTCGTGTGAATTATTTATAAATTTTTAAAGGTTTCATGTGTTTTCCTATACAAGAATAATTTCTAAACGATTTATTGTGCATTAATTAGGATTTATGGCGTCAGCCGACTGGGTACTGGCCCGAGAGGCAGGCCCACGGGTCAGCGACACAGTCGGCGGCGCATGGTGGACTGCGTCCACAGGGCCGAGAGATCAGGAACGTGGCTGTCGACGTGGCGCAACGTGGTGCCGACGTGGCGAGGCATGGGCGCCCTCGGTGGGCACACGTGCCGGTCCAGATCTACCCTGAGGTAGATCAGACGACGCAGGACGAAGGGGGGCCTACGAGGATTGCGACGGTTGTAGGATGGTGAACGGCGACGGGAAGGAGGGATTAGTGACAATGATGCCTTGGGACGACGGTGCCGACGGCGTTCCAGTGGGAATCAATGGGGACGGAGGGGTGAGCGGCGATGGTGAGGTCCTAGCGAACGCATAGGAGGGGATTAGGGGTGAAATGAACTGGCGAATGGGTGGAATTTGATAGCTGAAGCCCGGCGGCAGCACTTACCGAAGGTGGCGTCGGTGAGAGGTGGGCTCCGGCAGCAAACAGGGGCGGCTGACGGCTGGCTTGGGTGCGCACAGGTGCGGTGGTGCTAGCGAGTGCGAGAGCGGTGACCGGGTTGCGGCGCTCGGCTGGAGATGGCGGAGCGCGCGATGGTCAGGATCAGTCGCTGGGGTTTTTGGGTGCACGGGAGGCTTGGGAGTTTGAGGGAAAAGGAGCGGAGGGGAACAGGGAGGGCTTAAGTAGCTCGGAGAGCTCGAGATCGTGGGCAAGGTGGCCTAATTTTGTGAAAAAGGGAAAGCAGCAACCGTGGGGGGGTGGCGAAATTCCTCGCGAGAGTGGGCGAGAGGGGCAGGGAATGTGGGGGAAACGGGCAGGGACTCGGTCCGCGTGGTTTGAACTCGGAGCTGAGGCGCGCGGACAAGGGACAAGGCGGAAATTGGACGGCGCGGGATTTTTCCCATTCCGGCCGATTCGGCCAGAGGTTAGGGATGAGCCGACATGTGGGGCCTGGTCCCCATGTCGGCGAGAGGGAGAGAGGGGCGTGGGCGAGTGCACTGATGGGCGGGGCCCGGGGGCAGCAAGAGATAGTGAGGGGGTGCGCGGATGAGCGGGACTAGCACATGGGGACCCGCTAGCAGAGAGAGGGGCGGAGGGAGGCACGCGGCGCATGGGCCACGGGCAGGCCGGGGAACAGGGATGGGCTGCGGCCTAGAGGAAAACAAAAGGAGAAATATAGAGAAAAGGAAAAGGGAAGAGGAAAGGATTTCAAGAGGTTTTTAATTCGATAATCGTTTTGAATTATTAAAAATTGGCTGCTTCTAGTGCTCTAAAAATTCTAGTAAATTCTGTTAGTGTATTTTGGCAGAGAAACACAAGAAAAATATTCCTAGCCATGATGGATTATTATTTTGCATTTTCACCATTAATTAATTCCCTTAGCCTTAATTAAATAATTTCTTTGGGCTATTTCTTCAATATATTTTTGTGTGGCACTATTAAGGGGAAAAAAACTCAAGGTGTGACAATTGACATTCGTAATGACCTTTCTCCACATTTGCTAGGACCTTGACCTCACGTTGTCACCATTTATGCTTATGTGACTGCTTTGTGTTCGACATAATCCATCTATTTTGATTTTCTTCATCGGCCTCAATCCTGAAAGCTATTCTATCACCTAATGTGTTCTCAAATTTCTTGAATATGGTCCTAGTGTACACTCTTGACAATTGTACTTCAAATGGCCAATGAGTTTTAGTAATGGTCTTGGCCTACACAGAGCATGGATCAGATTTGAAAATACCACATTCACATGAAAAACAAGGGAGGCTAACAAAGTATTCTTATAGTACATACTCTATCCTCCATCGCCTTTTTCTCTTTCCTTGAGATAAGGACATCGAGCATCCTGTGTGCAAACCTATGAAGTACAATCTGATGGTCCACAAACTTACACTTGACGAGTTTGTTCATGCTCTCGCTCCTTTGGGTGGATGCATCGCCCACAGTAGTCTTTCTAAAAAATACAGGGACCCAATGCTTTCTTAACTAATAAAGGCGCTTCATCGTTCCAATGTCATATTTGGCAATGAATTCTTGCCCAAGCAAGTTCGAACTCAATTGGTGTGTATGTTTAGTCTATACACAACATCAAGTCATCTTCTAGGTTCTTGTTGTGCATGAAGAGAATGTTCAGAGCATCGGCATGCTTGTGGAGGATGTGCCATTTGCACAGCCTATGTATGATGTTAGGGAAAATGCGAGGGATGGTGGCTGCCATTGCAGTGTCCTGGTCTGCATAGATGGAACACAACTACACTTTTTACGGTCAGCATTCATCATATGGTAATTCATATTGTTTTCTATCAATTCAAAAATGGTTCACAAACATTTTAGTAGCAATCAGAATTACCTGTTAGAATGCATCGTGGTGAGGGCTAATCTTCCATGCATGTTCTGAATGTGTTAAACAGCCACTCAAATGATTCAATTTTCTCGTCCTTGAGCAATGCACATCCAAATAATGTGTTCTGCAGATGGTGATTTGACCCTACAAACATAGCCAATAGTATCTCATAGATGTTAATCTTACAAGTGGTGTCGAATATTACCACATCACCAAAATCTGCGTAATCTACTTGGCAACTTGCATGACTCCAGAATAGATTTTTCAGCACGCCTTGCTCATCCAGTTGCGCATCCCAGTAAAATTGCTTGTTATTCTTCTTGCACTCCTTGAAGAATGCCAATAGCTTGTCGATGTCGTCCGTGTTCTTAGCACAGAAGTCAGCAGCCTTCCTGTTCATGTGCATAAGAACACCAGCATGTTACCTCATCACAATAAACCTACTAGCATATACTTTATATTGAAGAAAGCAACATTATTAACAACTTGCTAAGATGCGATTTACCTGTTCTCTAGATCCCGCGATGTTAATGGTATGTTTTCTTGACCACCAAGCATGTGAGCTAGCATACCTACAATGTTGTTCCGTGCAACACGGTTCTCTTGCATGGTGTCTATAAACTCCATCATTGTCTCATCCATGTTCTTATGTGATTGCATTTGCTTCAACGCACATCACATTCAGAATTTTCGAATCACATTTACTAACATCATTTCAATAATTAATTAAACAGGAAACAAATTCTATAAATTCCTTTTCTTTTCACTTTTTCAAGTCGTTTCTGCTCCAGTCCTTTGGCATCTCCTTGATCAACTCGAACCCGGGGTTCCCTCCTCATCAAATGCCTGGTGTCGTTTCCGAATCCCTAAAACCTCGAAATCCGGAATCCAAAGTTCTCAGATTTATTCGATCTTGAAACCCTAAAATCTCTCTGATTTCTCAATCCAAGATTCTCGATATCCAAAATTGCTCAAATATCCATTTTCCTTGTTGAAATAAAGCCCTAACAATTCCTCAAAATTCCTTTACATTGAAATAAATCCAAATCCCCAATTATTCCTAGAGTTGCCAATTTCAGTCTCCATAAAATATTCTCGTCAATTCCTTTTTTCCTAGAATATTTACAATATTCCGAATATTCCAATTTTCTAGTTCCCGAAATATTCCAATATTCTAAATGCCCCAAAATCCCTTTTATTCCAAAAGATTGCAAATATTCCAAGTTTTGGCTCCAATCCATATCTCCATAAATATCATAATTCATCTGATCCCCAAAAACATTCCGGATATTCAAGATATCGTCGAGTTTCTGAAATTCCCGATATTCCAATATTCCGATTACCACAAAATATTCTCCATTTTTCAACCCTCAAAATATCAGAATATTTTGAGTGTTCGAATATTTGCTATATTCTCTAAAAACCCTAAATATCGGCAATTCCCGACTTTCCAATTTCTAAAGATATCCCAATATTCGCAATATTCCAAAATTCTGAATATTTCCTTAATTTCCAGTATCCCTATTTATTCCTTGAATTTCCTAAATTCAATTTCGCAAATTTGGGAAATTTCTAGAAAACCATTTCCTTTTTCCCCTTTTTCCCTTTCCTTCCCTAGCTTTTCCTTTTTTTTCTTTTTCCCCGTCCTTTTTATTTTTCCCCTCTTCTCCCTCCTTCTTCCTTCTTCTTCTTCCTCCCGGCTCTCTCTCCCTCCTCTCCCCTTCGGCCAACCTGAGCCTGAGCTTGACCCGGCCCACCCCGGCGTTTTTGTGGCTCATATAAATCCATGCATGGCAGTTGCCAATAAGTCCATGTTTTTGGGCGTTGGACTGTCTCCCTGTTGGGTACCTGATCAATTCTACCGGAGACAGGTGGTTCAGCGGGTGCCTCTTCTATTGGGTGAGTTGCATGAAAGGTCTTGTCATGGTTTACCCCTTTGCAGTACCATGGTGGTATTTCAAGGCATGGTGACATGTGTGGGACCATGTCTTGTTGGTAAATTGGTACACCTTTGGCCAGAGTAAACTATTCGAATAGCTGTGCCCGCAGTTAATGGGTGGCCTAGCAATGTTTTTCGTGATTAGTCTAACACTACTCATTAATTGTGATAAATGATGGAAACTTGATAGCTCTAGGTTTGGAGGGTTTTGGTTTGGGTCTAAACTGCATTGTAGTGTTGTTCAGTGATCGGTTAAATGTTGATAATAATTTAACTTAACTATTTTGCAATGTTTCTAGATGCAAATGTTTTAAATGTTGTTTTTGCAAAGAAGCCGTACTATTGTTTTGGAATTTTGTTACATTATTTTGCATTCCTTGTGTGGCTTGTTGAGTACGGTGAGTGGTTCTCAATCTTGCAATATTACCATAATCAAAGTGAAGATTGCATGGAAGGAGAAGATTTTGGTGTTTGGCTTATACCCCAGTTGAACTGCCTGTGGGCTTGGTGCTGAAGCTTCGCTAGGATTGTCGTTTCGCTGCAGTTTTCTTCCGTGTGAGGACTAATTGCCTCTTTTGTAAGTATTCATCGTTAATTCGTTTTGGTTATATTTATCAAATTGTTGATTCATGTACCTCGGCTGTCGATGTTTTGTATCGGCAATAATAATATGAGGTTACTCGTGAGACCTAAACTCGATGGATTGCAAAGGAACACGAAACAATTTATACTGGTTTAGGTCCTCGAGATGAGGTAATACTCTACATCCAATTGTGGTGTATTACCTTTGAGGTTTCTCTGATGAGATTGCGCTATCTTCTCCTTCTGCCCTCAGGGGGCGCCCTGCCTCCCCTTATATACTGGGGGACAGGGTTACAGAGTAGGAATCCCAGTCGGACTCCCACCAAGGGATTTCCTTCTAGGAATACAACATGCTCGACTAGAACTACATCCTTTCCTTGTCGTACAAGGTTATTATGCTGAGTCCTATTGTATCCCTAATTACAAGGCTAGGCCCATCCTCTGTCCAAGTGGGCCAAATGCTTCTCATGAGGTACCTGGGGCCCATGGCCTCCACAGCAGCCCCTGAAACCTTCATAGTTGAGTCACAGCTGATGCTGAGTGCTCATCCTCCACGGTGAAGAATTCCCAAGTGCATTGTTCCCGAGTACTCTTTGTCTGAGTGCTTCTTCTCCCAAGTCCTGCTTTATGTCAGCTAGTAACGAGGCTATGAAGGGCACCATAGAAAAATATGAATAGCGTGCACCGAATAGGCGCACCTATTAGATGTAGCCGCCGACTTTGTGCTTAATTGTGAAACAATTAAACATAAAGTCAAAGATCTCTAACCTTGTAGTCTTTTTCGAGTAGTATACTACACGGTATGTAGACTCTTCAGCATCATGTCAGCTGGTATAATTTTTGCTCATGGCAATTGGTGGCTAAGCATATAAACCAAGTACCACTTCTTGGATTTTAACCCAATGTGTGGTCAGGTGTACATGAGAGACACCTGCATCCTCAATTTTAATGGAGACTAGCTGTCGATCCTTATAAGGATGTATCCTCAATACCTGGCAAATAATGCAGATATCTGAACACATGTGTCCGTAATTAGGCTTTCATGAAGCATATCTGATTATTTAATCGGTTTCTGTAAATAGCATCTGCACTGTGATTTTAACACAGCCAGTAATTGGCTCTATAGAGCATGCTATTTAGAAACTCATATCTTGTGGCCTAGTACCGAATCAGCTGGCCCAAGCCCACTTATCAGCACTAGCTCTATAAAAGCGGGGAGAAAGAGAAAAGATTCCCTCGTCTTCTCCAATCCACCAATCATTTTGTCTTCCAGCTTTCGCGCTTTGTCTCGCTAGGGTTTGCCATAGCCGGTATCTCCCGCTTGAAACTTGTGAGATTCCGCTCCTCCACATCCACCCCAAGCCTTCAATAGCATTTCCCCCAAATCTTCTCACTCCTAGATGCCGAGAGCTGTGCTCAAGGTCCCGGAGATGTCCGCGGAAGCTTGGTCGGTTTTGGACTGCGGTTCGACGAAGCTGAAGTACTTGGAGAAGCAACTGATGCTGCAGCGACAAGAAGTCATCCATTGGCGCACCGCCGAAGGGGAATCTATGCCGGCGCCCTGATCTGGTGAGACAGTCGCCTTCACCTCTTTCTTTCATCGCGGTCTCGCCCTTCCCTCTTCGGATTTCTTCCGCCAACTTTTGTCCTTCTATCAACTAGAGTTGGTGAATTTGAATCCCAACTCCATCCTACAAATCTCCATCTTCGTCACATTGTGCGAAGCTTTTCTGGGGGTGAAGCCCCATTTTAATCTCTTCCAATATTTGTTCCATATCAAACCCCAACCATCCAAAAATAAAGTCCAAGTGATTGGGGGAGCCGGTCTCCAACATAGGAACGAAATGAAAAAGATCTATCTTCATGTTCCTTTGAAAACCTCACTCAAGGGCTGGCATAGAGAACTTTCTCTGCCCCCTTTCACTGGCTCTTGTAATCTTGAAAAGCTGATTTGGAATTGCTATCCATTGGTGATAAATATATGTGGACATTTGTTTTGAATCGTCCTCCAATGTATGATGTATGTTGTTGAAACATTTGCAGGATTGTGAGGAGTTTGATGATGATTCCCAAACCCTATCGGCCACCAAAATGAAGAAGAGGCCGGCCAGCCCTTCTGCTGCCCAACCCAGCTCCAAGAGGGCTGAGAAGAAACCCATTAAACATCTGGGGATGAAAAGACCAAGCAAGCCGAGCATAGCACCAGGGAGTTTGAAGATCAAGGACCCTGCCAGTTTAGCCCCCAAGCCGCCAAGCTCGAGACCATCTTCTCCAAGTCCGAGGCTAGCAACATCAAGCCCAAGGCCAGCACCACCGAACTCAGCAACATCGAGTCTAGCAACATCGAGGCCAAGGCCAACGCCACCGAGTATGAGATCAGCAACATTGAGCCCAAGGACGGCGCCGCTGAGTACCTCGACGCCCCAGTCAGCTGCGCCAGAAACAGAACCGACTAGGGGTAAATCACCACTGCTGCTGCCGCGTTGACTGGCCGAATAGCTAGCAGCTCTCCACCACCGGTATCTTCTGGAGCCCCATCATGGAAGTACATGACTTCCAAGAGGTACGCAATCTTCAATCTTGTAGGAATCTTGAATGAAGTGATAGTACCTTGATATTTGTCATATTGTGCAGGAAGCAAGTTGACATAGATCCCAAGGGGATTATGCCCGCTGTTCCTATCACCGAGCCGACCCCAGCCGAGCCAGCACTGACAAGTTCATCTGCTGAACCAGAGGCTACCCCAGCTGCAGAAGCTGAGGCAGTCCTGACAGCAGGACCACTAGCGCTGACTGTCCAAGGGGCGGGTGCTGAAGTTGTTGCTCCAACCCCCGAGCATGCCACCGAAACCCCTACAGCTGCCGAGTTGGGAGTCGGGACCTCATCTCCAACAATTTCTTCTTCGTCTTCTGATGAAGTGGACCTCCCCAGGCTTGAAGCCCCTTGCATAATTTCCCGAGAACATTTCATTGGGTCACCCTCGAGGGAGTCGTGGAGAGCTATGAACTTGACGAACGAGCAGCATCGAGGGAGCACGAAGTCCTTCTACGTGCTGCAATTGCCGCATCTAGGGGAGTCCAGGTATGTAGCAAGTCTTGCCATATTGAGTTCCGGACAGTTCCCATTTGACCTGGTACTTTGCCTTTTGACTCTGTTTTGCTCTTGTTTTGCTCTGAGTAGAAGATTGTCGATCGTTTAGAGAAAATGAACAAGGTCCTGACCCAGCTCGCCCCCCATCTCCAACGACTGAGCCAGCTCCAAGTGGCCAAGGACGACCTGGAGCGGACTAGCCAAGAGAAGGAAACATGACTGAGGGGAGCAGTTGATAAGCTCAAGGATGAAAAGTGGGCTATAGCCGAAAAGATCAGAAGTAAGTCTTCTGTGTTATCCTCTCGAGTAAATCCCGAGTAGACTTCTCCAGCATTGTTGATTCCCGACTGCCTTGTTGAGTTTGACTGCAATCTTGAGTTCTTGACTGTTTTGATTTGCAGCCCTTAAAGCCAAGTTGAAAACCCAAGCAGAGGAGAAGAAACAACAAGATATAAGCTGCAGGAAGCGAAAAAGGCCAAAGCCGAATTGGAAAAGGCCAAAGTCAAGGCGGAGGCCGACTATGCTAGTAAGTCTCCTGCCTGACAATAACCTTAACCTGTCTTCTTGTTGCTCCCACTGCATGTCTTGGCTAACAAGTATACTTGTTGATGCATTTGAACAACTTCAAAAGCCAATGCCTAAACACAATTTAACGCCTTTGCAGAGGAGATCAAGATTGTCAAGGAGTCACAGGAGATCCTCGTCAGATCCGTGAAAGGGCTCTTGGACATTATGGAACCTCACCATGCTGGGACCAGCTCCAGTACCGTTTCCTAGGTGCAGGCCCTGAGCATCTTGAAAAAGTACTTGGATGAGCGTGTCACTGTCAATGTTGCCCAAACCCTTGCTATAACCAAATTGATATACCCTAGGTTAGATATCGAGGCCATCAGTGAGGGTTTTCCCAAAGAGACAACACCCGAAGAGGCACTGGAGTTGATCAGCCAGGCGAGGCCGACTGCAGAGACAATTACAAAAGACCTGGGTATGTAGAAACAAAACAATTATGTAGTCGGTGTATATATAACTTTGGTGAAAGTATGTATATATCTTGTAAAATGTGCTGAGTACTTGCTTATTCTTAGTTGTCATTAGCTTTCACCCGATAATGTAGTCTGCGCCGAGTAGATCGATAGGAACTTAAAAACGTTCACTTCTAAAAGCTATACTCGGGCGAACTTAGCATAATCATTGTAAAACTTCATAACTTAGATAAAACAAGCTCGTATTTTATTAACAAGGCACATGATACATGCAGCCCCTGACTCACTACTCAGTTGAATCAAGCGATGTAGTGAGTTAGAGAAAATACTTTGTACATATATATATAGAGGAAATACAAAACTCAGGTATAGAAAGGACGTAGCTGTTATATATTCCATAAGTTGCTGACGAGGGCGTTGTTTTCAGTCTTTAGTTGGTAGGCACCCGGACATGTCACCTCAGCGATAATGAACAGCCCTTCCCACAGAGGGGATAGTTTATGTCTGTCTGTGGTGGTTTATATTTTTCTCAAGACGAGATCTCCCACCAAAAAGGCGCGGCCACGGACATTTCGACTGTGACAACGATGCAGGCCTTGAAGATACCATGCCGACTGGATAGTTGTGATATCCTTCGCTTCCTCCAACTGATCGAGTTCGACCAATCGGGTTTTGTTTGATTTGTCTTCTGAGTAGGCCCGAACTCGCAGAGAGCCGACCTCCAACTCAGTTGGTAGCACAGCCTTAGCACCATAGACTAGGAAGAAAGGGGATTGCCCTGTTGCCCCACTAACCGTGGTTCTTAGAGACCAGAGAACATATGGGAGTTCTTGTACCCACCGCCCTACATATGGTTGTAGTCGGTTGAACACCCTAGCCTTGATACCTTGTAAGACCATGCCATTAGCACGCTCGACCTGCCCATTGCTTCGTGGGTGTGCCATAGAAGCATAACAGATCTTGATGCCAAAATTGTCACAGAAATCTTGAAATATGCCGCCCATGAACTGAGTACCGTTATCCGTTATGATGTGGTTAGGAACCCCAAATCGGTATAAAATACTCATGATGAAGTCCTTTGCTCGTGCCGCTATTATGGTAGCAGCAGGTTTTGCCTCAATCCACTTTGTGAATTTATCCACTGCAATGAACAAGTGTGTGAACCCTCCTGGCGCTTTTTTGAGCGGCCCAACCATGTCGAGTCTCCAAACTACAAAGGGCCAAGAGAGTGGAATTGTTTGAAGTTCTTGAGCTAGAAGATATGTTGATCTTGCATAGAATTGGCATCCCTCACATGTGTGAACTATATCTTTAGCATCTGTTACTACAGTCAGCTAGAAAAAACCCTGCCTGTAAGCCTTTCCGACTAACGTCCTAGACACGGCATGGTTGCCACAGATACCCGTGTGGATCGATTGCAGAATCTACTTACCCTCCTTGGGTGTGACACAGCGCATGAGGACTCCGGATGCGCTTCTGCGATACAGGTCTTCTCCGACTACAAGAAAATATTTGCTTCGATGCTTAGTCCGTTCGGCTTCACTGCGTTCTTCTAGGAGTTCATTGTCCAAGAGGAATTTGAGAACTGGAGTCCGCCAATCTTGAGAAATGATTAGCACTTCATTTGTTGCCGGGGTAGGTTCAGCCCCCGACTGTTGAACTTCTGTCCACTTGGCCACAAAGTCGGCTAGAGCTTGAGATTTGATTGCTATCCGTGGTTGAAAAATGATGTTAAACGCCATTAACTCGAGTGCCCATTTAGCGATTCTGCCAGTGGCCTCGCGATTGTGTAGGATGTCCCCAAGTGGATACGATATGACAATGGTGACTTGATACGACTAAAAATAGTGCACCAACTTCCGGACAGTGATGACTAGGTCATATAACAACTTCTGAACTTGAGGATATCTCATCTTGGAGTCGGCTAGGACCTCGTTGACGAAGTAGACTGGCTGTTGAATTTTCTATATATGACCTGACTCTGATCTCTCGACTACCAGCACCGTGCTGACTACCTAAGTGGTTGCCGCCAAGTATAACATTAGTGGTTCCTGGGGCATAGGTGACACCAACACTGGTGGTGATGTGAGAAATTTTTCGAAATCTTTGAAGGCTTGCTGGGCTTCGGGTGTCCATTGAAAATTGTCTGCTTTCTTCGGTAGTTTGAAAAAGGGCATGTCCCATTCACCAAGTTGGGAGATGAATCGGCTGAGTGCCGCCATGCACCCTGTGAACTTTTGGACGTCCTTCTGGCTAGTTGGAGGTGCCATGTTCATGATAGCGTTAATTTTTTTGGATTGGCCTCATTGCCTCGATGTGATACGATGAAGCCGAGTAGCTTTCCGAACAGTACACCTAAAGCACACTTTTCTGGATTCAACTTCATCTTGAATCTCCGAAGGCTTTGGAAAGTTTCTTCCAAGTCGGCAATGAGGTCTTCCCTGGATTTTGTCTTGATCACCATGTCATCGACATACGCCTCCACGTTGCACTCGAGTTAAGTGTGTAAACACCGCTGAATTGCTCATTGATACGTTGCTCTAGCGTTTTTCAATCCGAATGACATAGTGATATAGCAGTATGCTCCAAACGGCGTGATAAAAGAAGTCTTCAGGCAGTCCTCCTCCTTCAAGCTGATTTGGTGATATCCTGAGTAACAGTCGAGAAAGCTGAGAAATTGGCACCCCGTAGTTGAATCCACCACCTGATCTATTCTGGGTAGACCAAATGGGTCTTTGGGGCACGTCTTGTTTAAGTCGGTGTAGTCGACGCACATGCGCCATTTACAGTTCTTCTTTCGGACTAAGACTGGGTTTGCCAGCCAATCCGGGTGGTAGACCTTTTTGATGAACCCGGCTATAAGGAGTTTGGTTATCTCCTCCCGAATAGCATTTTTGCGGTCTTGTGCGAAGCGCTGTAACCGTTGTTTGACTGGCTTGGCATCCGGCCTGACGTTGAGGGAATGCTTGATCACCTCCCTTGATACACCAGGCATGTCAGAAGGTTTCCAAGCAAATATGTCTCTATTCGCCTAGAGGAAGGTGACGAGCACGTCTTCTTATTTAGGGTCGAGTCCAGTCCAACTAGAGCAGTTTTGGAGGGGTCGGAAGGGTCCAAGGGGATCTTCTTGGTTTCAGAATCCGCTGAAATTCCTAACTTGGCTGCTTTTTTGGTCAGAACTTGATCATCCTCGCATGAAGTTGTAGCGGATAGCCGAATGCTATTGCACCTGACTGCCGCTTCTTGAGATTGAGCCAGCTCCCAGCTCTCCTTGTCACAGGTGAAGGCTTGCTTGACATTGCTACAAAGAGAAAAAACTCCGGTTGGCCCTGGCATCTTGAGCATAATGTAGGTATAATGTGGCACTACCATGAACTTGGCTAGCGCCGGCCGTCCGAGTATAGCGTGATACGTGGTCTCAAAGTCGGCAACCTCGAAGCAGATATTCTCGGTGTGGAAATTATTCCACGTGCCAAAAGTAACTGGTAGAGTTATCTGTCTGAGTAGAGTAGAAGACAGGCCAGGGATTACCCCGTGGAAGGGCACTGTACTCGACTGTAGCTCTGAACGAGGAATCTTTAGCTCGTCCAACGTCTTGGTGAACAGAATGTTGAGAGTACTGTCTCCATCAATGAGAACCTTCTTCAGTTTGATGCTCCTGATGATCGGGTCCAGGACGAGCGGATAGCATCCTAGATGAGTAACCCGATCGGGATGACCTACGTGGTCAAACGTGATTGGCATTTCTAACTAGCGCAAGTATTGGGGGGCGTCTGCTACAGAGACCGAGTTGATTTCGCGTGCTGTAAGCTTCTGCTTCCTCTTGGACTCATATGCAGACGGCCCTCCAAAGATGTGGTTGAGCTCAACCTGGGGATCTTGGTAATCACCGGCTGTATCCGAATCTGGCTTGTCTTTGTCTTTATCGGTGCCAGATGTTGAAGCCTACTCGGAAGCAAACTTCTTAAGCATGAAGCAATCCTTAGCTGCGTGCTTGCCTTTTGGATGAAAGGGGCATGGCCCGTTCATCACTTTTTGGTATTCATTATTCCTCAGGGGTCGCGGCGAGTACACTCCACGGTAGCCACCACATTATTTGACTTTCGCTTGTGGTTGCCAGATTTGTTCTGTGTTGGCCTATCGTTGTCTTTCTTGTCCTTCTGCTAGGGCTCTTTTTTGTCATCGAGAGCCTAAGTGACCGCGTCGGCCGAGTCGGCGTACTTGTTCGCCATATCAAAAAGAGTCTTGACAGAAGCGGGAGGTTTCCGAGTGAACTTGGCAATAAACGGGGCATCTTTGACTCCCTTGCGAAAGGCGGCGATGACGACCTCGTCCTTGAACATTGGGATCGAATTCCGTTTCTCAGAAAACCTCTTGATGAACTCGCGAAGAGACTCGTTCTTCCTTTGGTGCAACTAATAGAGATCGTGCTCAGAAGTTGGCCTCTCGTAAGTTCCCTAGAAGTTGGCGATAAAGTGTTCTGGAGTTCTCCCCAGGAGCCGATTGACCTCTTTGGGAGTCTTGTTAGCCATGTCCTCGCCTAGTCGGCTAGAACGACTGTTAGGTAGTTAACCATGGCCTTGTGATCTCCTCCAGCTGCTCGGATTGCAAGAGTGTAGACCATGAGCCAGGACTCAGGATTTGTCTTCCCGCCGTACTTCTCGATTCCAGTCAGCTTAAAACCCTACGGCCAGTCGACCTGTTGCAGCTCCTGGGTGAAGGCTAGTACTCCTTCATCTGCATGAGGACTCTTACTCCGACTACAACGGTGAAACTGCTCGTGGTGGAGGCTGAAATGCTCATTCTCGTCTTCCAGTCAGCGCTGCTCATCTTCCTCGCGTTCGCGGCGTCGCACGTTGATGTCTTGCCGAAGATCACGTCTTAGTCGGCCTTGAATATCCTGGTTGTCCCGATAGTCATTTTGATGTCGACACCACCGGTCATTGTTGGGGTTGCCAAGTGATGTCTGGCATGACACTGTGTGAGGCTGACTGGAGCCGGCCGCTCGGCGTCGTGTCAAGGCGGATGAGATTGCCGTTGGAGAAGCCGACCGGTTAGTCGGTATGAGGGTATCGCCTGACTGTTGGTGCTGCTGACATGCAGCAGCGGTAATCATGGCTTTTATCTTTGCTATAGTCGGGGTGGCCTGGTGATCAGGCCCAAACTGGAGCGTGCCTAGTAGAGTTACATCGGCTATGATGTTTTGCTGAGGTGTTACAAAGACGTCGTGGTCGCCTACTCAGGTTTGGAGGATTTGTTGTTGAGCAGTCCGCCCGGCCTTGCGCAGATCATCATTGTGGATGTCACGCTCGGCATGCAGGCATCTTGCCTCTTCCTCCTGTTGTTCTCGCAGTTGGTGGGCCTCCTCCTCTTGTTGCTCACGTAGTCGGCGTGCCTCCTGAGTGGGAGTAGAGCCATTGGACGCCATGAAGACTTCACGTGGTGGAGAGAAACTTGCTGAACTGCTGTCTGACTTAGAGTCGGAATCAGAGTAGTTGATGGAGGTGATTACAACTCCGACCTCCCTATATCCAATCTTGAGCGACTCTGGGCCATATCCAAGTCGAACTCTAGGGGATCAGGTCTGCCGCATCAGATGCGGATTGAAGTTATCCGCGGCATTGCCGAGTCTGAATGGGAGATTGACGATCTCCTCCTTTCTTAGCCCGTTCTCGGCTGGCTCAAATCCGAGTTCGAGTCGAACACCGAAAGAAAGAGTGGTCCCTAGACTCGGGCATGTTAAAGATTGCTGCAGCGTTACGTGGGCCGACCGGCGTGGAGTCGGCTTGGTCCCTGGCCGATTGGATCGGGTTCGAGTCGGACAGGGTGAGGTTACCGAATTTATCGACGATGAAGTCGAGGCTCCCGAAGGTGATTGTTTGCCCAGGGGAGAAGTTGATGCCATCGACTCCAGTGATTGGATCCATCGCTGATGCCCTTACCTGGCGGGCCAACTGTCGATGTGTTGTATCAGTAATAATAATATGGGGCTACTCGTGAGACCTAAACTTGATGGATTGCAAAGGAACACGAAAGAATTTATACTGGTTCAGACCCTCGAGATGAGGTAATATTGAAGAGGACATCACTAGCTCGGATATGACCATAGCTACCTTATGTACTCATCAACCACAGGTGCATGCTTTCTACATAAGATTTACGTGTTATATATTTGAACAGGCGTTACTGCACCATGAATTTTTTGTGTTCTCATTTGCAGAGATACTTGCTTGGGTGAAGGGAAAGAGACCAAGCGCAAGGAACGCATGGATGATCAAAGAAGTTGATTGGGGACCAAACCAAGACCTTACCCAAGTCTACTCCTACATCACCACGTCACTTTGGTCCATAGAAGGGAAGAGATGAAGTTCTGCACGTTTTGGATTCGGATTCGGGCCTCCTGACAGCATCAACTTCAAATGGACCTAACCGCTGATCCAGAAGAACTCTCGGGGCCCATGAGTACTTGTTGGAAATATTATGGAGTCTACTTTCAGATGGTTTTGGTCCCATATCAAAATTCCTCCTAAGCTGTCCGAAATTATCGAAACAAGACACGTACCTCTTCCAGTCCAAGTCTGTTTCGTACCTTGGGCCTTGTATTTGTGTCGTGGGTTAAACCCATGAGGAGTGCGCCCCTCACAAGGAAAATCCTAACCCTAGGATGTCCTAACTCATATATATTTAGTAGCCACCGCCGTTTAGAGGTGGGTTTTACTTAGATTATTCTACCATTGCAGTTTTACCATCTAGATCGGTTTGTAAAATCCCAATTTCGTGTGCTAAACATTCATCTGTAATTCAGATTGCATTCTTCCTTGTTCTTTTGATTTTCTTTGATTGCTTGCAGGGATAAAACCTTCGTGGTGAGGTCGACTATGTGAGAGCGTGGTTGATAACAACTAGACGTGTGGGTGTAGCGGTTGCGAGGTGACGATCGCTGATCAGATGCCTCAAAAGTGAACGTCTTCATATCGCCAAATCAAACCTATCGGAAGATCGGGCACCCAGTCGCATCAAGTGTTATCAGAGCATAGGTTGCCCGATAGGTATTATCTGTTCCCATCTATCCATCTTTGTTCTTTTACCTAGAGTCCAGAAAACTCAAAAATTTATTACCACCGTGTTCTTCATAGTGTTAGGTTTATCCTTTGTCCAAACCCCTTTGTGCCTTTGCAAAATTTATTTCAGTTTCACTTTGTTGAGTCTGTGTCATAGATCAAGTTAGTGGTCGCTGGTTTAGAGTCGTGTTCGTGGTTCTAGTTCTAGCTGTTGCGTTGCGTGAGAGTCTGCCTTGAGAGATCGAGTTCTACTCGGTTTCGAATTGCAAGCCGCCTTGAGCTTTTAACTCGCTTCCGTAAGCCTTTTTAGATAGGTCGCAAGCCGCCTTGTGTCAATCACCCTGCACCGCTAGCCTCCTTGTTAGCCCGCTTTACCTATTGGTACTTATACTCTAGCCAGAGCAACAGGGTTGAGCCGCGAAATCCTAGTTCGCGCTACCTGTCTTAAAACAGCCATAACTTTGGCATACGGACTCGAAATTAGGCAAACATTATATCTGCGGACATCTACAGAAAATTTTACATCTATTCCTCCCCCATTTCATCGGGTTCAGCCAATCTAAAATCATGAAATTTGGCCTGCAAGACTGAGTTTTCAAGCTCCGAAGTTCCTGCACGCTTTTTAGAGCGCCTCTGCGTGCTTTTCCAGGGTCACTCCGTGCATTATATAAGCTGCCAATTTTTGTGGTTGCTTCTTGTGTACTAGGTGTACTCCTAGAAGAGAAAAAAAGAGAAGAAAAAAAAAAGAAAAGGATAGAGAGCTATTTTCAGTGAGCAGTCTTGCTGAGCTGATCTTTCAAGATTTTCGAGAGACTTGGTGAGAGAGAGTTGTCCTAAGTCCTTTGTTTCTTACTCTCGCTTGTTAGGCTGGTTCTAGGAATGTGTCTCGGCCAGCGACTGCTACAAGTATTTGGAACACTTATTCAGCTTTGCTATTCTGTTATTAATTTTTGCTAATCCTTGCTACCATACTTTTGAGCCTCCCGAGATCCACAAACTTCTTATCAGTACAGATTTGATTCGAGTAATCGCAATACTCACCGCTGTCAACATCCCACCTGCTTCAATCGGTAAGAATATCATAAGAGTTCGGTAAGACGCTTTTGGTTGCTTGAGAGTGTGTGATTCCACTGTCCACTACCTAGTAGTTGATAGGGATAAAGTTTTTGTGTTGTTTTCTATTTTCTACTAACAGTGGCAGGATTGTGATGACATAGCATGGACTCTATACAACAAGACGATCAAGCGATTGCTGAGAGCACGAAAGGTCTCCTTAGTAAATATGCACAATTGAGACGACATCAGCAACTAGCTACTGTTTCTTCTTGTCTTCCACTAACTATAATAGTTCACACCAAGGATGAAAAGGAGACAAAGAATTTGGATGAGAGCCCTACCATAGCTGCCACATCATCTTTGACAAGTGAAGGTAAGACTGTGTCATCTCCTCTTTCGTATAATGGATTTGGTGCTGAAGCATACATGAGTTGGGAAGTTGCGATTGATAAAATTTTTCTCATCGTCATATGTGTGATAAATGAAAGATTAAGAATGCTGCTAGTGTCTTGACTTCTCATGCTTTAATATGGTGGCAAAATTTAATAACGTCTTCACATGATAGATTGCCTCAAACTTGGAACAATATGAAAATGCTTATGCGAGAGAAATTTGTTTCTCCATCTCAGAATTTTACTTACAAAAATAAAGTGTGTCATTTAGAGAAGCAACCCCTTGTTGTCCCTTCTTCTGTGACTAACCTTTTGCAGGATAATGAGAGTACTTTGGTACAATGAGTGCTAAGTTCTCAAATGGAGAAAGCGGAGCAAAATCAATGCCACAATTTGTTCCAATCAAGGTTTTTGGTTATGAATCTAGCATGCCGTGTTATCATTGATAGCGAGAGCTGTAACAACTTGGCAAGTTCAGATATGGTCGAGAAGCTTGGATTGCCGACGCAACCGCATCCTCGGCCTTATTACATCCAGTGGTTCAATTCTTGCGGTAAGTTGAAGGTAAGTAAAATTGTGAAAGTGGAGTTTTCAGTAGGCAATTATCATGATAGTGCTATATTCGATGTTGTTCCAATGCAAGCATGTTCTCTACTTTTGGGTAGACCTTGGGAATATGATAGAGATGCTGTGCACCGTGGTAGAACCAACATGTACACTTTCACATATAATGGCAAGAAATTTAAGTTGCTACCTATATCCCCTGCTGAAATTTAGAAAGATGATCTTGAGAGGGAAAAGATTAAAAACCATGAGGTTTTGAGAAATAAATGTAATAATACTAATGTTTTGATGCTTTCACCTAAATGTAACGCCCTGGTTTCCGGGCCGTTAAAAACTATTTTGGTAAAACCCTAATTTCAAAATTTTTGGCTCTTTGTGTGTGCTTAAGGATTAAGTGCCATAGATCTTAGATCATAGCCTTCCTTGAAACCCTAAAAACCTCAATCCCAATCCCCCCCCCAAATTCCAAGACTCGAATTTTGTAATTCGAATGTCTCTCTCTCAATCCCTTGGAAAATTCAAAATCAAATACCTTCCAAAAATTCTCTATACTGGGATTCGAATTTTGCAATTCGAAGCCCTCCGTTTAAATCTCCTGATTTTGTTCCTCTCGAAAAACCCTAATTTCCATCGCGAACTCTCTTCCCAAAATTGGCCTCAAATCCCAAGAATTAAATTCAAACCCTAATCTCCCCTCAAGATCTTTCTTCCTATAATTCTTCTCTCAGAAGTTTCCCAAAAGTCCCAGAAGTTCAAACCCTAAAATCAAATCAAATCGAGTTTCAAGCTCCAAAATTATCCTTCCAAAAAACCCCCTCTAGATCCCTCTCTCATATATGCATATGTATATATATGTATAAATATATGTGTATATGTATATTTGAGACCCTCTTCCAAATTCGTTTGATCCAATTCCTAAGAAAACCAAACATCAAGTATCCAAATTATACCCTTTCAATTCTCCAAAAGTCCCTATCCAATTCTTCCTTATACATACATATATATATATATATATATATATATATATATATATATATATATATATATATATATATATATATATATATATATATATATTCAAATCCGAACAAATATTCCAATTTTGGCAGTACAGGCCCTCCCTAAAAATCTCAGAGATTTTGTGATCCAAAATTATAAAATTTTGGATTTGAAATCCTTTTTCCAAATCCTCCGAAAACCCCAAAATAAATCCCTGGAAAATTAGTAAACTCCACTGTTCCATCGGGCCTCCTCACTCCTGGCCCACTCAGCCACCTCTCCCTCCCGCGCCGACATCCAGGCCCCACCGGCCAGGAGCACTGCTCGCCTCCTCGTGCAAACGCCTGTGCGCGCGACACGCGCCCCAGCCTCGAGCCCCGCCCAACCGCGCCCCCATCCGCGGACACCGTCGCCCGACCAGTGGCCCCCAGCGGTCAGCGACGTCATCCTCCTCGCGTTGTCTTCTTCTTCCTCGGCCTCTCTCCACTCTCGGTCTCTCTGTTTCTCTCTCCCTCTCTCGATTCTTCTCAGTTTCTCCCGACCTCTCTCTGTCCTGCACCGAACCGGCCTGTCGCGCGGCGCTCCATCATCACCTCGAGCCCGTAGTCGCCGCCCTAGCCGTTCCCCTCGGCGCCGAGCCCCGGAGGTCGACAGACACGCTAGCTCACCCCGTTCCGTCACTTCGCCGCCCCCTCTCGCCCCGTCCCCTCTGTCTCCCTCCTCCATCTCTCGCGGCCGCAGTGCTCAGCGGCGCCGCGTCCCGTCCCGTCACCTCGCCGCGGCCCTCCTCTTCTTTCTTTTTCCCCACCGAAGTCAAGCCCCGCCGGCCTCGTGACACTGCCGCGCCGCGCTCACCTCGGCCAGCGTAGCCGCCCTGCCGTCCCGAGCCCCACGCCTCTGTCCGTAGCGCCGCGCCTGCACCTATAAAATCCTAGCCACGCCGCGCCGTGCCATTGCCCAAGCCGAGCTCGAGCTCTCTTTTTCTCTCCCCGGCGCCGCCGAAGCCTTCGGCCTCACCTCAATCCGACAACTCCCGAGCCTAATCGTCCAAGCCGCCACCGCCACCGGACTCCTCATCTCCTCGCGAACTCAACCCAGCCCCCAATTTCGGTCGAGAGCTCCGGAGGCCGAAACGCCCAAATCGGCCGACCGCCGCCCGCCATTGTTGACTCACTGCTGAGACGGGTAAGGGCCAATACCTTCCTCTACCTTCTTCCTCTCCCCGAGCGCATCCAGGCCTGCCCATCTCGAGCCCCTCCTAGCCACACCGCCGCTCCCTGGTCGCCGGTGACGACCGCCTCTCGCCGCCGCCCTCTGGCCGCCATCGCCCGCTGCCGTCAGCCGCCATCCGGGAAATCCGAACCGTTCATCCTCTTCACCATTTTCTCCTCGTCCCATTCCCGTAGCTTGCTCCTCCTCTCTTGCCGCCGGCCGCCGCATCCTCTCCGGCCGCCGTGCGCCGTCGATCCCTCTGTCCGGCCGTCTCCTGTAGCCCATCCGGCACTCCCCTTCCTCTATCGGTCTCCGATAGGTGGGCCATGCCCTCCCGCTCTCTCTGAGACTTATCAGGGGGCCCATAAATGCACAGTGATCCCATTCAATTAACCCATTCGTCTCACTTACATGCGGACCCACCATTATAGTGCACAGTACACTCTCTTCTAAAATCCCTCACTGTCAAGTAGGCCCTCAGAACAGGCTCCATCTCTATTTTTGGTCTCTGACATGTGGGCCATCTCCTCAATTCCTCTCTCTCAGCCACTGACCTAGGGCCCCACCTGTCAGCTCCTATTCCCCAAAATAATCCTTTTTCCAGAAATTCAAATAATTCCTTTTTAATTCCAGAAAAACCCCTAAAGCTTCTAAAATCCATATCTTTTCAACCGTAACTCCGTTTGAGTCCATTCAAGTCTCTAAATTTTTCTAAAAATGAGATCTACCTCATGGCACTATTAGTTATTAATAATAGTATATTATTTTTAGGGTTTTACGTGTTTTTCTCTCGTTTCGTTTCGTGTATAGTCGACACGTCGGAAATTCGTCGGACGTCGGATTTTCGCGAAGATTGAAGACGAAGACTGAGGCAAGTCACCCTTCGACCATGTTGGACCTATGATTTAAAATATATTTTGTTTCTAAAATGTGCATACTTAGGAACACGGTTAATTTTCGGCCGCAATCCTTAATCGGATCCGTCCGGCCTAACCCTCTTGCTGCATTTGATCCTGCCTTGGATAAATTGATGACCCGATCCTTGTAACCCTGTCATCTTGATGTCCGTACTTGTGTATGGACATCGGTGACCCCTTTTCATCCAAAAATAAAATATGACGATGGGAAAAATCAGGGATTTAACTCAAATGATTTAAAATGGTCTCGACACCCTTGGTCGAGAGTTTGCGAAATAAAATGGTTTTACAAAACTTGGTCATGGGACGTCGCTGCCTGTGTGGCTCCGGTTCTGCATGATTTTTAAGGACCGTTTCCTTGAGGAATTGCACTGAGCATAATACAGTGCGACCACACGGGTGATATGGGACGCCCCTGGCCAAGTAATTAGTAGACCCAGGGTTGGCTTGGTCGCCTTTGGACGTGGAATCGCCGGGGTAGCAATATGAGATGCACCCGTGGGATCCTAAGTACGAGGAGTCTGGGACTCGCTCGGTACTTGGCCTGGGACCTATCCAGTTGGCTTCAGGCAATCCTGGAGACACTTTGGAAAGGCCTTGTCGCGAACCTCCCCGCTTGGCCAGTGTGGGAGTAAGCTCGCGTCGTGTGGGTAAAGCATGCACCTTTTGCAAATGTATACCAAACTGTTCGAACAGCCGCGCCCACGGTTACGGGTAATGTGAGGTGATTCCTCTAGCGTAGATTTGTTTGCCAAGGCTTTACAAAAGTGATTTGTGGTATGGGAATCGTTACCAGAGACTGAGTTGGTCTGTAAACGGGCCTTGTCTGTGACCCGCGGATGTCATGTGGCATCATAGAATAGGCTTCCTGAGTGGAAGCAGTTTGAGTTGAGATTAAGGATGGCTGGGAAGCCATCGAGACGAGTTATGAGATAAGTTATGAATGGCTCGAGGAGCCTTGAGATGAGATGAGCTAAATGATGTCCTGGATTTAGGACAGTAAGTGAAAAATGAGATTACGTCCTCGGTGGACGAAATTGAAAATAAAGTAATAATGATATACAGTGGAAGCTGGCTTGAGGGCAGATCCACTGAACCGTTGTCGTGAAACCGACAGGCGGTAAGAAGAAGAACCCCACTGAGATCAAATAAAATCTGAATCGTCCGCTCGATGTTGTTGAAAAAGCAATTCCGTTGGACTAGGATCGAGGCGAGAGCCTCCTTTCCAGTCACCTTGAGACAACCCAACCACTTAGTTTTCAAAAGGGTTTTTCCAAATGAAAATGTTTGCGAAATAAACCCCAGCCTATCTTTTGATAGCCTGACTTTACTCATTCAACATTTCCGTTGACTTTGCTGAGTACGTAAGTTACTCAATCTATTTCTTTCTCCCCTCATTCAGGAAGTGTGAAGCTGAAGCGAAGATATAGGGTTTCCTTCCTAGTCTAAGCCGTTGCTTGTGGATTGGGTTCCTGCTACGCTGTCGTCTCCGCTGCTGTGCTTCTGTTTGCTGGTTGCTGCTCAGGGCTTGGCCCACAGGCCGCAACTTATAAAGGTGATATATATATTTATTTATTTAGTTAATTGCTGTGGTACAATCTCGCGTTCTGACGCGGGTTGTAACGCAGGGTACAGCTTGGTTTCTTGTTTTGACTTGGTAACCCGGCATGCGGTTCCGTGGGAGTTGGGTTCACGCCAATCTCCCTGTGGGACGCTTCCTCTTCGGTGTCGCCTTAGGGTGATTCCGTGGGAAGAGGCGTTACCTAAACCTGAGTTAGTTGTAAAACGAACATATTACATTGGGGGCACTGATATTTTGCAGGTATTGAGGAAGAGGCCAAGGTAATGAGGAACCAAAAGTAGAGACATAGAGAAAGAAGATCCACCTGTTCGTTCCATTCATGTTTCAAGATATTTTAATTAAGAGTTGCCCTACAGGTTTTGAAAATAAGACAAAGGTAACCAGAGAATTCGGTGCTACATTCACTCAAGTATGGACAATTCTGATGTGCTTTATATGTCCACTAATCATTTAGTTTAGGAGCAATCACCAGTGGAAATTCGTGTGTTAAATACCTTTGTCACACGATGATTGTCCTCTTTCTTGTGATAAAGAAGAAATTGTGCAATGCTTCACTTATTCCATGCCACAACTAGTGAAAATGAAACATTGTTAGTAATATTGTTGAACCACCATGTGCTTGATTTTTTAGACATGTTCATTTTGCTAGCGAGAATGAGAGCCTTGATTGACTATTTCTTTAAATACTTTAGGGCTATATTCATTTGCATGACTTTGTCCACTCAATTTTTAGAGAAAGAAATTTTTGCTAGATCTGTTTGCACCATGTCCTATCCATGTGATTTTTTATGTATTGGCAATTATTGATAATTAAAGAGAATAATGTGATAGAGTATACATTTGTTCGAATTGTTAATATACCTCCTTTTCATAATACATGTCTTTCTAGAGGACCAATAAGTATAAATAATATCTCTATCTAGTTCCTCTAGTTGTTTAAATAAAGTTGCAGGTTGGTTTGCAAGAAGGGGAGTGTTGTGAGCTGCACCTGTGGACACCCCGGAAGGTGATATTATGGAGAGCAATTACTATCCAATGCGAAATATCTAGATGGATGGGATCTCGAATCAAAACCAAATAAGCGCAGTAACCATCCATCCTAATCGCAGCCTTGCCATAATATTTACCCATTCATAATACAAATCCAAAGCCGCCGAAATTCAGAAATAAGGAGATATTTGGAGAGTTTGATTCACCAGTCCGAAACGACGAAGTGTGCCCCTCAAACCACACGAAGGTGGCGACCAAACACGATACATACTTCTGGGGACATGGTCTACGGTTGAATCAATATCCATGCATCTCATCATTTCTAAATTCTTACTAATGTGTGACTAGCCCAGGAAAGCTCTAGTCCCACACGTTTTATCTTAGCAATTTGGATAAACATCACAAGTACTCTAAATATGGATAAAAGTGCAGCAGGGTTATAAATATATATTACATAGAGGGTTCGCACCCTAATTCATCACAAAGTAGCATAAAAGATAGCAGTGGATATGTAAACATAAAGGATAAAACCAGTGGTGCCATACCAAACCCACAAGGCAACCGACTGGGAAGAGCTTAACTCCAACTATACATTATCCTCGCCACCTCGGTGGGATAATAGTAGACCACAAACCAACTCGTCGTCGTTATCCTCACCTAAAAAATATGCAGCGTGAGTATGAATGGTACTCAGCTAGACTTACACAATATTAATAGTACAAAGGAGTAATGCTGGTCTCTACATCAAGGAATATGGCTATGTTGATCTGGTTTTGCATAAAGCTAAGTTTATTGAGCAAAATAATACCTTGAAACTACAAGCATTTGCGAAAAATAGCAATCTGAAATTTCATGACAGCAAGTAATATGTTCTGAAAAAGAGGTGAAAATGAGCACAATCCCATGCTCTAACATCAACAATGGGCCACCATTGCCCAAATAAATATGCTACATATGCATACCATCTTTCATGACTAAAACCAAGTCATATTTAACACCAAAGCCTCTCATATAAACCCATCCATCCATTTGACCTTATCCTAAGTCATGGATATAACCCACATATCCATAACACATATCCCAAGTTGGATGCTAACATAGACTGACTAACACATCAAGCGGATTCGTCCTGTAACCGTGGACACGGCTATTCAAATAGTTCATACTCTGATCAGAGTGTACATCATCTTTACCCACACGAGGGTGATAGAAGCATACGGCTACACTCTAGTTGATCCATACGTCGTCGGTACCCAACTCTACACTTGAGTACGGACTAGAGGTCACAAACAAACCTTTTCCCACGTTAGCTCCAACCACACCTAAACCACGTCTGGGCCCCCGACGACTTAGCCACACACACAGGTGACTAAGGTAGGCTCACCGTCGCGGGAGGCACCTCCGGCCAAAACCAGGCTTGGGTTTGTGTTATTTTGTTTGGTTTTTTGTTGTTTTTTTTTGTTTTTTGGTGGAGACGGCACGAGGCCCTCTGTCGGACCCGGGTTGACCCCGAACCCTATGTGTGTACGAAAGTCCACGATCAATTGCTAGCACACACATTCAACATTGACATCATAATCCATACATCACAGAGGTTCAGCTCACAGTAGTCCCAAACATAAGTCGTACAGAGTCTAGAACTTAGCGTTACATAGAGGCCGACCGGCCAAATAGAACACAAAATACAAAGAGTTCAACAGCGGAAACAAGATAATATAGGCACCAAAACCAGCAAGTGTGCTCTACCCGCACAGGCAAACCAAGTAAGCCCTAGTAATCACGTCGTCGTCGTCCAAAACCGCTGCATAGAAGTACCCGATTGTCGGGTCCTCCTCCAATCATCTCTAAAAAAAAGAAGTCACACAAGCGTGTGTGAGTACAATACGTATCTCGGCAAGACTTTTAGTATTTGCAATGGTATTCCATAATATGTGAGGATAAACAAGGAATGGTTCAGGTTCTGCACTTTGCATAATCATATATACATAGCGAAAACATTGCGGTTTTGCAACGAAATTTTCGTAATCAAGCCAGCACAGTAAATCAAGTATATAAGCATCGACCCCAAGTGTTTTCCAACATCTAGGCTCCCTACCCTGCCTAGCCAACCGTGACAACAAGCTGCCACAACCAGCCCAGCGAACTCCCCATTCGCACCATGATTTTCCCAAAAACAGTTCCCAAAATTTAAATCTATACGGTGGAGAATTTTCCAAGTCATAACCGAGGACACAGGCTATTCGAATAGTTTTAACTCTCGAGAGTGTGTACAACTGTACCCACATGACAAGGACAACATGAGCTACCACACAGGAGGCTCACACCATCAATGACAAAGCCTTTCTATCGTTGACCTAGCAATATCCCACGCTTATGATCTATCCCTAGGGAGTTGGTAGGCCTCCCAAAACCCCAAGGCTCACACGATGTGCTGGTCACCCTTGAACAATAATCAAGGTACCTTCGGGCCATGGACAATAACCATAACCCACACTAACCCAATGTCAACAATAATAACCTACAACTACCACCGGTGGGTCTATTGCTAGGTATCAACATTATACTGAGCCAGGGACTCCCCATAAGAGCCACATGTGGTTTGTACTATATTTCTTGGTTCTAGCTACACCATAGAATCGGTCCTTAGCGACCCAGGCGAGACAACCACCTAATCGGTACCACAAACAAGGCACCAAACACTACATCCACTCGCCCAAGTGAAAAGCATGTTTTCAGTTTTAGTTTTCCACCAAGAGCACAGGGGAATTACCCACTGTTCATTTCCATAATTTCGCAAATGCTTCATTTCCCCAACATCCCAAAATCAAGTAACAAGCCGCATTGATTAATTAGCAAACTAAGCATACCTATTGACATCCTCCCAACCACATGAACCCAAATTTTCAGTGGCAACATAAGTGACAAGGAATTCATGATACTCAAGTAACAAGGACAAGGCATATGCAACAAGAGGTTAACTACCCAAGAATTCCACACATTTCTAAGTAAAACATCGCATGCATAATAGTTTGCAATCAATATAGTTTGTAAGTTTGAAATATAGGAGCAATTGATCAAGGGGGTGCATGCCTTGCTTCTGGACAACCTGGTACTCCTCTGATTCCTCCTCAACTGGGTCAGCAACGTCGTGCTCTACGAGAATACCAAGCGAATGCAATGAAAACAACGGCAAAATTTAACAGCACAGGAAGTACAAATATTTTTGCAGAATATCGAAGTGCATGATTTTAGATGAATTTAGGAAAAAGAATCGCTTGAATCCAAGTTCATATGAGGGAGAAACGGCTAAACAATATCTGCTCTGTCCTAAAATCGAAAATAATTGAGAAACAGCGTTTTCGCTCGACCGAACTGCTAAAACGGCTGAAAACAGTCTACCGACTTAACGGGTGGTCTATTTGGGACGTTTTTGGTTCTAGGGGCATTTATATGGTACGAAACCTACATATGTGCTAATGTGAACCTAAGGACAGCTCCCAGAAGTGGATATACTCCAACTCGCTAGGGTGTTAATCGCACACGCTCCCACGTCGCTAAAACGGCCTAACAAGTGAAATCACCGGGCGTGAAGTATTAATCTAAGGCATTTGGAGGCCGTGGAGGGTTTCTAGGGCCTAGGGGTCACTGGATGCACAAGTGGAACCTATGGGAAGGCTTCGGTAGCGGCAAACGCCTCGGTCGAAAAATGATGTCTTCGTACGCGCAAACTACACGTTTTCGCACGATAACGATGACCGGCAAAATCGGGAATCCAACAGCAGCAGCTCTACTCGTGGTTTTATCCAGTTCTAATGCTAGTGGGGCTAACCTGGCTTGCATGGGGTTGATGGGATGGCTGCCTCTCACTCAAACACAAGCGCACCTAAGGTGTTCGGTGAAAGCTTAAGCTAAAGTACGGCTTGTCCTCTAGTCCTCTCATGCTCTAGTGGATGGCTAGTGAATACAGGGGCGCGGGGAAGCTCTAGGGGTCCTGCATGCAAGGTCGTAGGGTTTAATACATGCGGCCATGTTCCAATTGAGCCTCATCCACACATGTGGCCACGGTGGTGTCGCTTGGTGGACGGCAAAACAACGGCATGACAGGCCAAGCAAGGACGTGGGAGCACTAGTGGCCTCCCAGGAATAAAAAGAAAGCACATGCAGAAACAGGAGCTCACCGAAGAGTACGGGCGGTGAGGTGCAACGTTGAGGCGATGGTCGGCTCGGCGGCAGGGTTGCTCGTGATGGAGGCTGCAGACAAGCGTTGTGATGAGTTCAATGAGTGAAGGGAAGATGGTGATACAGCCAGGACAGCGCTAACTCACCAGGGCGCAGTTTAGGGGCTGCAAGGTCACGGCGGCACCCGGTCGGCGTTGCAAAACACGATGGGGCTGCGGTGGTGCCTGCTGCTTGCCGAGGACAAAAACGGAGTTAGGTCGGGCAGGAACACATGGTGACACAGCTGAGACAAGGTGAAACTCACCGGAGCTCCCAGACGGAAGGCGTGTGCTCGCCGGCGCCGTGGGCGGCACCTCACGTTCCCGGCGAACCAAGGGGCAATCCCCTGGGTCCTTGGGTGCGTGAGAAAGAGGGCGAGCTGGGGAGGCAGGAGGACATGGACTTGGTTAAAAAGGAAGGCAGGGAAGGGAGAGGAGAGGGGAGGGGCACTGCTCTGCTCCACGGTCTCGCGATGGTGTGTGCGCGGGCAAACGTGCAGCAGACAGACGGGACAGGGCAGGGAGTCGCTGAGGCTGTCGGGGGCATCTCGCGAGGTCCCAAGACCACTCTGCCTCTCCCTCTCACGTGGCCTGGGGCGTGCAGGGGAAGCCACATGGTCGAGCTGCACGGGCGGAGAGAGATCCTCGCGTGATCCTGCTTGGGCGATGGAGAACAGGGACTCCCTATGTTGGCCTGGGCTTGGCTGGGCTGTGGAGTCCGAATTAGAGGTGGGGCCCAACATAAAAAGTGTGTCCAAAGGGGTTACCTACCTTGCCAAGTGGAAATATTGGGTCAACATGTCGAGAAAACAGGAGAAACCGAGAGGAAGAGGGAAAGAACTCTTCTCGGGTGAACAGTACCCAGATTTTTGGTGAAGATGGTTCGATGGGCCAACTTGCTTCAAACTGAATGAAACTTGGAGGAAGGCTGGTAGTAAGGTATGGAATTTTTAGGAATTTTTCCAGAATTTTTGGTGAAGATTAAAAATTGAGGGTTAGATAGGGCGGTGGGAAAAGTTTATATAGATCGCACGATCTTTTATCTATTGGCTGGGATTTTCATGCACGAAAGATGACATGCAGTGCATGCAGATGAAAAAAGATGGTTTTATGCACCAATGAACAAAAGTGGGTTGTTACAAAACCTACCCCCCTTAAAATAAATCTCGTCCCCGAGATTTGGCCGGCTCGGTGAAGAGGTAGGGAAACTCGTTTCGAAGATGGTCTTCGTGCTCCCAGGTTGCCTCATCCACTGTGTGGTTACTCCACTGTACCTTGCACATCTTGATTGTCTTGTTCCTTGTCCACCGCTCAGCTTCTTCTATTATGCGAATTGGGTGCTCTTTGTACGTGAGGTCTTGTTGTAGTTTGATGCTTTCTATTGGCGCAACCTCAGTGGGCACTCTAAGGCACTTCTTTAATTGTGATACATGGAAGACATTGTGCACTTCAGATAGCTCCGGTGGTAGGTCCAATCTATAGGCCACTTCTCCTACTCTTGCAACCACTCTATATGGTCCAACGTACCGTGGTGCTAATTTTCCCTTGACTTGAAACCTGTGGGTACCTCGCAGCGGCGTCACTTTAAGATATACGAAGTCATTAGGTCTGAACTTCAGCTCATGCCTCCTTTGGTTAGCATAGCTCTTTTGTCTTCATTGGGCTTCCTTCAATCTTGCTCTAATCAACCGAACTTGCTCTTCCACTTCATTGATCGAAGCTGGGCCAAATACATGTCTTTCACCAACTTGTGACCAGTTTAGAGGTGTTCTACATTTCCTCCCATAGAGAGCCTCGAATGGTGACATTTGTAGGCTTGCTTGGTAGCTGTTGTTGTAAGAAAACTCAGCATATGGCAAGCAATTTTCCCAGCTTGGTCCATGGGACAGCACACACGCTCTTAACATGTCTTCTAGAATTTGGTTCACCCTCTCGGTTTGTCCTCCAGTTTGCGGGTGATATGCGGTGCTGAAAGCTAGGTTGGTTCCCATTGCTTGCTGCAACCGTTTCCAAAAATGTGAGATGAACTGGGCACCTCAATCCGAAAACTATCCGTTTGGCACACCATGCAAGCAAACAACCCAGAGAAAATACAATTCAGCTAGCTTGGTTCCTTTGTCAGTGGTTTTCACTGGAATAAAGTGTGCTACTTTTGTCAACCGGTCCACTACAACCCATATTGAATCATTGCCTCGCTGTGACCTTGGCAAACCAGTGATGAAATCCATTCCAACTTCGTCCCATTTCCATTCCGGGATTTGTAATGGCTGTAGTATCCCGGCCGACCTTTGGTGCTCAGCCTTCACTCGCTGACACACATCACAGAGCACCACATATTCAGCTACATCTCGCTTCATGCTTGCCCACCAAAAATCCTTCTTTAAATCTTGATACATCTTGGTACTACCGGGATGAATTGAGTACAATGTTTCATGGGCTTCTTTCAGAATTAGGTTCTTGACCTTTTCATCTTTGGGGATGTATATTCGCTGTCCACACCTAACCACTCCATTTTCATCCATGTTGTAATCTGAGGTTTCCCCTTTCTGTATGCTGCGCTGAATTTCTTGGACTTCCTTCTCTTCAGCTTGGGCTGCAAGAATTTGGTCTTCTAACGTCGACTTTGCTTCCACGGCTGCAACACAACCATACTCCACCAATTACAGGTTGAGGCATTGAAATTCCTTATACAACTCAGGTTGTCCATTGCTTAGTGTGAGACTATTGCAATGAGCTTTCTGACTCAGCGTGTCTGCAACTACGTTGGCTTTCCCCGGGTGATAATTTATGCCTAGGTCATAGTCCTTGATTAACTCGAGCCATCTCCTTTGCCTCAGGTTCAGATCTGCTTGTGTGAATATATATTTTAGGCTCTTGTGATCTGAGTATATCTCGCAGCGATTACCGATCAAGTAAAGCCGCCAAATCTTCAAGGCATGCACAACAGCTGCTAGTTCTAAGTCATGCGTAGGATAGTTCTGCTCATGTGGTCTCAATTGTCGCGATGCGTAGGCTACTACCTTCCCTTCTTGCATTAATAGCAGCCAAGACCTAACCGAGATGCATCACAATACACATTGAAGGTCTTGCCAACATCCGGTAAAACCAACACGGGTGCTGTGGTTAGTCTTTTCTTTAATTCTTGGAAGCTTTCTTCACATTCCTTAGTCCATTCAAACCTCTTTTCCTTCTTCAACAGCTGAGTCATTGGTCTAGCAATCTTTGAAAAGCTTTCAATGAACCGGCGGTAGTAACCAGCCAATCCAAGAAAGCGTCTTATGTCCGAAACATTCTGGGGTTGTTTCCAATTCAACACCTCTTGGACCTTGCTTGGATCAACGGCTACTCCACCTTCAGACAGCACATGACCAAGGAATCCAACTTTCTTCAACCAGAACTCACACTTGCTAAATTTTGCATACAGCTGGTGCTCTCGAAGTTTATCCGGAACTAGTTGTAGATGCCTTTCATGCTCTTGTTCACTCTTTGAGTAGATGAGGATGTCATCAATAAAGACTACTACAAACTGATCCAAGTACTCCATAAAAATCTTATTCATCAAGTTCATGAAGCTTGCCGGGGCATTAGTTAATCCAAAAGACATTACGGTGTACTCGTACAAACCGTAACGTGTGGTGAAGGCTGTCTTCAGGATATCATCGGGTCTGATTTTCAGCTGAAAGAGCCTAGTCTCAAGTCAATCTTTGAGAATACACGTGCCCCACTCATTTGATCAAAAAGATCATCAATACGGGGCAGCGGGTATTTGTTTTTGATGGTAACCTCATTTAACGATCGGTAGTCGACGCACATCCTGAGAGTGTGATCCTTCTTCTCTACGAACAGCATGGGGGATCCCCATGGTGATGTGCTTGGCCGAATGAATCCTTTGTTTAGCTGCTCTCTAAGTTGTTCCTTCAGTTTAGCTAGCTCATTAGGCGGCATCCCGGTAGGGCCGTTTGGATATTGGGGCTGTTCCGGGCAGCAGCTCTATCACGAACTCCATGTCTCTGTTCGGGTGGCATACCAGGTAACTCATCTGGAAAGATATCTGGGTACTCACAAACTACCGGAACCTGGCTTATTTCCCTACTAACAAGGCTGCTGAGAAGAGAATGAGAGGGTACAGTTCTATTAGAGACAAACTCTACCCGATCCCCGGCTGTGTTTGTGAGTGTGATGGACCTACTTTCACAGTTGATCAAACCCTTGTGCTTGGAGAGCCAATCCATCCCAAGTATCACATCTAAACCTTGTGTCCCAAGCACAATCAAATTTGCCAAAAACTTATTGCCATTGATAGCAATGGTAACGTCGGTGCAAACTAGTTTTGTTGTCAACTCTAACCCAGGTGATTGTACTATCATTGGGTTAACTAGGGTGTCAACTTTCATTTGATGATTTGCAGCAAAACTCTTGGATATGAAAGAATGTGAAGCTCCAGAATCAAATAAAACCATTGCAGGGGCTGAGTTCATGAGAAACATACCAAGCACCACATCAGGCGCATCCTGAGCTTCCTCGGCAGTCACATGATTAACCCTGCCCCTCCCAAGGTTCTGACCAGACCTGGGGGCTGGGTTGCGGGCTGGCGGTGCTCCACGGCCTCTCCCACGCGCTGCTGGTCCAGCTAGAGCGCGTGGAGGTGCAAACTGAACTGGACCAGGTACCTTCTTTGGGCACCGATTGGAGTAATGCCCGTACTCTCCACAATTGTAGTAGTCTACCGGCCTGAAGTCGGTAGCTTGTTGTGCAGCTGGGCAAGGGGGCGGCTGAGGCACACGAGGGACTGGTGGCTGTGGCCTTGCTTGTGGTGATGCTGGATACATTGCCGGCGTTGGTGCCGGCGGCCGAACAGTTGCGGGACGCCACATGCGCTGCTGTGAGGAGCTCCCTCTTGCTGGCTTGCGTGCAGCCCACTTACGTTTGTGGGACTCCACTACGCCACGGTGCTTGTGCTCCCATCCAATAGCCTTGTTCACCAAAGTGGGAAAGTCAGGGAAGTCAAATGGCTCAAAGCCCAGCTGCATCTCTTCATCTAGTCCTTCCAGGAACTTCCCCATCTTTGCTTCTTCATTTAGTAGGTCGGCAGCGGCATAGCGAGCAAGATGGTTGAAGTGGTGGAGGTACTCGCTCACGGACATGTTGCCTTGCTTCAGAGTTTCAAATTCTTTCCTCTTGATCTTCATGATACCAGCTGGGATGTGTGCTTTGCGAAATGCTCCCTTAAACTCATTCCACGTTACAACATGGCCTTCTTGTTGCATTGCACGGTAATTGTCCCACCAATCACTAGCGGCGCCATGAAGCTGTTTTGCCGCAAATGCCACCTTCTCAGCATCGTCACAGTGAACCAAGTCAAGCTTTTTATCTACTGTACGCAGCCAGTCATCGGCATCAAGTGGATCCTCAGAACGGGCAAAAGTGGGCGGCTTGGTGCGGTGGAAATCAAACAACTTGGATGGCTGATCGTTGCCCAAGTACTGTGCTCCTCCAACGGCTTGTGCGGCTGCACCATGTGCAGCGGTGTTCCTTTCAATCCTCTGAAGCAACTGTGTTAGTGCTATGCGGTTTTGCTCGGCCAACATGAGCACTTCTGCCAAGGTAGGACCGGGTTGCTGTCAACCGGCAGGTGCACCAGGCAGGGGCCTATCTTGGCCACCCTGCGCACCCCGTTGCTGCTGGGGTTGACCATGGTGCTGTGGTTCAGCGGGATCTCCATCCTGAGCCACTCGTGCTGCGGAACGGGTTCGTGCTGCAGTCATCCTGTACAACAATCTTCCGATTACTACGTGCATAAGGATGTATAAACTAGTGCTACTAGACTGTTGATAGGATGAAATCTAAACTGCCCAGGAACAGAGAAAAAAATTCCAAATAAAATGTCAACCGAAGCACAAATAAGATCTATTAAGCCACATTGAAACACTTAAGTCTTACAGTACATAAACATAGGGCAAGCCTTAGTCGATTCACAAACATACAAAGCCCAAGGCTGAGTGAATCAAGCAGCTAACGGCACAATATCATGCATTACATCATATCATCATCCATCACGGCCACCCACACCTATGGCCGGAAGCAAAAGCACTACTCGCTCACTACAAAACACCACTTACTAGTGAGCTCTACCAACTGTGAAAGACCTACTCCTGGTTAAGCTCCTGTATATCACCATCTTCTGGTGAAGTGGGTACAAATGGCTCATAATCCTCCTCATCTGCAGCAGACCTCCATGTGGGAGCAAGGGCGATGACCCGACGTCGTTGAGCTGAACGTGAGCTTTTAGACTGAACCGGCTTGAAGAGGCCACGATACTCTGCAGCTGTCATGCGTGTAGTGCGAGTTGGAGCAGCTGAGCGGGGCACCGGGTTAGTAGGCAGCGCTAGTACTACCATCGGCTCCTGGGCAACGGGTGTTGGCACAGGTGCAGAAGCATGGGTAGGGGCAGCAGCAGGCCTATGTGATGCAGCAGGGGCAGGTGCAGCAATATCTTCCACACCGTACAGCTCGATGCGGGGAATTTGGCCCATACGGACATAAGGTTCAATGAGGCGCCCCAGGTGACGCGATGCGCCCACGAGCTTGTCGCAGCTCCAAGCCGATGACACGGTGGTAACGATCTGCGGAGCGCACGTACTCCACCAAGTTGTGAAGGACATGGTTTGGCTCATGTTCAGCTGAGTGGTAGAGGTGAACTTCCTCCCCCAAAGGGCGTGCCGGATGGTACGGGTATTGTGTAGCCAACTCCACATGGAGATGCAGCATGTGCGCCATAGCAATATAGGCAGCATCGTTGATGGCTCTGTGGAGGGAGGAGCCATAGCCGGTGAACTCCAAGGGTTGGCTCCCAACATAAGCCCTAGCGAGTATAAGAACTCGTGCACGGTACTCAACTGAAGCAGGGCCAATGTTGGTGTGAGCAACTGTATACTCAAGAGGGTGGTGATAGTGTGCACGTTGTAGCATGCTCCACAAATCACGTGGCAAACCGGTGGGGCCGGCGTCACTAGTCCATTGGCAAACAACCCACTCGGCCATCTGCAACAAGTTAGCAACAACGAAAATCATGATTTCAGAAATGAAAGTTGGGCAGGTTAGTAGTAAAACTATATGAGGTGAGTGATATATGATATATTCCTTAGTTTTCACAAGTTTTAGCAATTAGTTTTCAGATTACAAACAAGCATGGGTGATGCGAACATAACAAGTATATCGCACAACCGGCAAGAGATAAACAACAAGAATGAAAGGAAGATGCAACACTTCCCATCCCAGTACTGCAACCCCCCTTAAGTCCTTAACCTACAATGTTAATAACGTCTAGCGTGCAGCACAAAGATCATCTTCAAACCAAATGACAGTAGGTAAGGAGATGGAAGTTTAGATTTTGCTGTAGCATCTTTTGCAAACATTTTGCAATAGCTTTTCAATAAGTTTTAGTGACTTTTTAAAACCATTTAGGACTAATATTCAAAAATACTTGAAACCATTTTCAAGGGCAAGGGCCACTGCTTTTCAAAAGAAAGGGGCAGCCATTGCAGTTTTGAACATTGAAGCATAAGTTTAAGACAAAACCTTTTGCCCAAAGGGAGGTAAGTAGGGTAAAATTATACGCTAAATAGGTAATATGACTACTTAGAGTTTTTAGAATATAGATGAGAGTTTTGAACAGGAGTTTTCCAAACCAAAACCTACCTAACGACATGGCTTACTTTGACTTAACCTTGGTTGGTATGGCTCTGATACCAACGCTGTTGGACCCGGGTTTGACCCCGAACCCTATGTGTGTACCATGCTAGTCCCACGATCAATTGCTAGCACACACATTCAACATTGACATCATAATCCATACATCACAGGTTCAGCTCACAGCAGTCCAAACATAAGTCATACAAGAGTCTAGACTTAGCGATTACATAGAGGCCGACCGGCCAAATAGAACAAAAAAATAACAAAGAGTTCAACAGCGGAAACAAGATAATATCGGCACCAAAAACCAGCAAGTGTGCCTCTGCCCGCCCACAGGCAACCAACCGGTAAGCCCTAGTAAGCACCGTCGTCGTCGTCTCCAAAACCCGCTGCATAGAAGTACCCGATTGTCGGGTCCCCCTCAATCATCTCTAAAAAAAAGAAGTCACACAAGCGTGTGTGAGTACAATACGTACTTGGCAAGACTTTTAGTATTTGCAATGGTATTCCATAATATGCGAGGATAAACAAGGAATGGTTCAGGTTCTGCACTTTGCATAAATCATAATATACATAGCGAAAACATTGCGGTTTTGCAACGAAATTTTCGTAAATCAAGCCAGCACAGTAAATCAAGTATATAAGCATCGACCCCAAGTGTTTCCAACCATCTAGGCTCCCTGCCCATGCCAGCCAACCGTGACAACAAGCTGCCACAACCAGCCCAGCGAACTCCCCATTCGCACCATGATTTTCCTAAAAACAGTTCCCAAAATTTAAATCTACTACGGTGGAGAATTTCCCAAGTCATCCATAACCGAGGACACGGCTATTCGAATAGTTTTAACTCTCGAGAGTGTGTACAACTGTACCCACATGACAAGGACAACATGAGCTACCACACAGGAGGCTCACACCATCAATGACAAAGCCTTTCTATCGTTGACCTAGCAATATCCCGCGCTTATGATCTATCCCTAGGGAGTTTGTAGGCCTCCCAAAACCCCAAGGCTCACACGATGTGCTGGTCACCCTTGAACAATAATCAAGGTACCTTCGGGCCATGGACAATAACCATAACCCGCACTAACCCAATGTCAACAATAATGACCAACAACTACCACCGGTGGGTCTATTGCTAGGTATCAACATTATACTGAGCCAAGGACTCCCCATAAGAGCCACATGTGGTTTGTACTATGTTTCTTGGTTCTAGCTACACCATAGTATCGGTCCTTAGCGACCCGGGCGAGACAACCACCTAATCGGTACCACAAACAAGGCACCAAACACTACATCCACTCGCCCAAGTGAAAAGCATGTTTTCAGTTTTTGTTTTTCACCAAGAGCCACAGGGGAATTACCCACTGTTCATTTCCATAATTTCGCAAATGCTTCATTTCCCCAACATCCCAAAATCAAGTAACAAGCCGCATTGATTAATTAGCAAACTAAGCATACCTATTGACATCCTCCCAACCACATGAACCCAAATTTTTAGTGGCAACATAAGTGACAAGGAATTCATGATACTCAAGTAACAAGGACAAGGCATATGCAACAAGAGGTTAACTACCCAAGAATCCCACACATTTTTAAGTAAAACATCGCATGCATAATAGTTTGCAATCAATATAGTTTGTAAGTTTGAAATATAGGAGCAATTGATCACGGGGGTGCATGCCTTGCTTCTGGACTTCCTGGAACTCCTCTGATTCCTCCAAAACTGGGTCAGCAATGTCGTGCTCTATGAGAATACCAAGCGAATGCAATGAAAACAACGGCAAAATTTAACAGCACAGGAAGTACAAATATTTTTGCAGAATATGGAAGTGCATGATTTTAGATGAATTTAGGAAAAAGAATCGCTTGAATCCGACTTCGTATGAGGGAGAAACGGCTAAACGAAATGTGCTCTGTCCTAAAATCGAAAATAATTGAGAAACAGCATTTTCGCTCGACCGAACTGCTGAAACGGCTGAAAACAGTCTACCGACTTAACGGGTGGTCTATTTGGGACGTTTTTGGTTCTAGGGGCATTTATATGGTACGAAACCTACATATGTGCTACTGTGAACCTAAGGACAGCTCCCAGAAGTGGATATACTCCAACTCGCTAGGGTGTTAATCGCACACGCTCCCACGTCGCTAAAACGGCCTAACACGTGAAATCCACCGGGCGTGAAGTATTAATCTAAGGCATTTGGAGGCGTGGAGGGTTTCTAGGGCCTAGGGGTCACTGGATGCACAAGTGGAACCTGTGGGAAGGCTTCGGTAGCGGCAAACGCCTCGGTCGAAAAATGATGTCTTTGTACGCGCAAACTACACGTTTTCGCACGATAACGATGACCGGCAAAATCGGGAATCCAACAGCAGCAGCTCTACTCGTGGTTTTATCCAGTTCTAATGCTAGTGCGGGCTAACCTGGCTTGCATGGGGTTGATGGGATGGCTGCCTCTCACTCAAACACAAGCGCACCTAAGGTGTTCGGTGAAAAGCTAAGCTAAAGTACGGCTTGTCTACCTCTATCCTCTCATGCTCTAGTGCATGGCTAGTGAATACAGGGGCGCGGGGAAGCTCTAGGGGTCCTGCATGCAAGGTTGTAGGGTTCTAATACATGCGGCCATGTTCCGATTGAGCCTCATCCACACATGTGGCCACGGTGGTGTCGCTTGGGTGGACAGCAAAACAACGGCATGACAGGCCAAGCCAAGGACGTGGGGAGCACTAGTGGCCTCCCAGAAATAAAAAGAAAGCACATGCAGAAACAGGAGCTCACCGAAGAGTACGGGCGGTGAGGTGCAACGTTGAGGCGATGGTCAGCTCGGCGGCAGGGTTGCTCATGATGGAGGCTGCAGACAAGCGCTGTGATGAGTTCAATGAGTGAAGGGAAGATGGTGATACAGCCAGGACAGCGCTAACTCACCAGGGCGCAGTTTAGCGGCTGCAAGGTCACGGTGGCACCCGGTCGGCGTTGCCAAAACACGATGGGCTGCGTGGTGCCTGCTGCTTGCCGAGGACAAAAAACGGAGTGGTAGGTCGGTAGAACACATGGTGACACAGCTTGAGACAAGGTGAAACTCACCGGAGCTCCCAGACGGAAGGCGTGTGCTCGCCGGCGCCGTGGGCGGCACCTCTCGTTCCCGGCGAACCAAGGGGCAATCCCCTGGGTCCTTGGGTGCGTGAGAAAGAGGGCGAGCTAGGGAGGCAGGAGGACATGGACTTGGTTAAAAAGGAAGGCAGGGAAGGGAGAGGAGAGGGGAGGGGCACTGCTCTGCTCCACGGTCTCGCGATGGTGTGTGCGCGGGCAAACGTGCAGCAGACAGACGGGACAGGGCAGGGAGTCGCTGAGGCTGTCGGGGGCATCTCGCGAGGTCCCAAGACCACTCTGCCTCTCCCTCTCACGTGGCCTGGGGCGTGCAGGGGAAGCCACATGGTCGAGCTGCACGGGCGGAGAGAGATCCTCACGTGATCCTGCTTGGGCGATGGAGAACAGGGACTCCCTGTGTTGGCCTGGGCTTGGCTGGGCTGTGGAGTCCGAATTACAGGTGGGGCCCAACATAAAAAGTGTGTCCAAAGGGGTTACCTACCTTGCCAAGTGGAAATATTGGGTCAATAGGTCGAGAAAACAGGAGAAACCGAGAGGAAGAGGGAAAGAACTCTTCTGGGGTGAACAGTACCCAGATTTTTGGTGAAGATGGTTCGATGGGCCAACTTGCTTCAAACTGAATAAAACTTGGAGGAAGGCTGGTAGTAAGGTATGGAATTTTTAGGAATTTTTCCAGAATTTTTGGTGAAGATTAAAAATTGAGGGTTAGATAGGGCGGTGGGAAAAGTTTATATAGATCGCACGATCTTTTATCTATTGGCTAGGATTTTCATGCACGAAAGATGACATGCAGTGCATGCAGATGAAAAAAGATGGTTTTATGCACCAATGAACAAAAGTGGGCTGTTACACCGTCCAAAGAAACACCATCCTCACGACTACAGACAAGATAGGGCCACAGCCTCCCGTGGTACTAAGTTAAGCCGTCCCATTCCCGGCGTGTGGAAGTACGTAGGGTGCTTGAATAGACGTCAACATGTTCGGTCCTTAACGACCCAGACGGAGCTACATGCATCCGGGAAACACCATCCCGTCATCGCCCTATCATCCGTCCAAGTCAAACATATTCTTAATTATGAATCAGAAGTCATTCTTTTCAGATTTTAACCTATCCATTCGTATTAAACTAGTTTTGAACCGATAGCTCCATCTATCGGATTTTTCTAAATCTAGAATTAAGCATGGCTAAGCATTCAACAAAATAAAAGTATCCCAAAGTCCTTAACCAGGGGTGACAAGGTAAAAACATGGAATCAACAACCAAGGAATGGAAATGCATACAAATGGGGCAATATTGATTTGTTTTCGCAACACAAATCAATTTATTGAAGACATAGGTTCAATATGCTTAGATGCTTGCCTTGCTGCTGCGATGGTTCACACTCAACTTCTGGTTCTTGCTCCTCGTATTCCGAATTGTCTAAATCTACCGATAAAAGGTGAATATGCAAATAAGAATCAATTAAAGATTTCTATGCAATGATCAATCAATTTTGAGATAAATACAGTAGGTATTTAACATTTTAAAGTGAATTTTAGTGAAAGAATCATTTCAAAATCTTTTACGGTTTATGAGTTACAAAAAATAACAAGATAAAAAGGCTAAAAATGGCAGTTTTGTAATTATTTATATTGTAAACTGAAGTTGTTATATTTGACTGACATTTTCTGATAAGATTTCAAGAAGGCATGCATTTTTATATAAAAGAGCATAACTTACTGGTTCCAACAAAATTTGGTTCACTGAAATTTGATTTAAAAAGATTTAGATATGAATTTCTCAAGTTTGTCAAAAAAGAAGGGTTAGAAATTACTTAGGCCTATTTTGGGAGGTAGTTTTGTCAAAAACAATTTATCCACAGCAAATGTTACAATTTTCTAAGTTAAACAAAAGTGGTTTCATATTTTTAGCAGTTAGGATGAATGTTCTAAAAATTTACAAAGTTCTTGGGCACAAAATAAGTTATTTTTGCTTCACATTATTTTATAGACATTTTCTGTAGAGAAGTGGTCCTATTTTATTTCACAGTATTAAAGTTCACAAATTTACAGAACTAACAAAATTGGTTTCACTCAAAAAGGAGTTAAAATGAAATAGTTATGGATTTTCAAAGTTTGACCATTTTTCTGTTGTAAATTAAATCCCTTAATCATTTTTCTAATTCTTTCTTCTTTTCTCTTTTCCCTCAGCCCGGGCCCACCTGTCGGCGGCACAGAACAGGGGAGGCGCAGGCTGGCTGGGCCGCCGGTTCTGTTCGCCGGCGCTGGCGGCGAACGACGGCTCGGTTGAAGTCGCGGCCAAAAAGGAAAATATAGCCGAGGTCCCGGCGAACCTAACGGTGCTCTCAAATTCGCCGGTGATGGACCGTAGCTCACCGGTGGCGAGCTCGAGCGGCGGCTGCGTTCGGGTTGCACGTGGATGTGTCAAAGTAGCCACAAACCGAGCCAGGAAATGCATGGAACAGGTGTTAGGGGTCATCAAGAGACTCACTGTGATCCTTGATGGGTTGGGCGAGCTCGCGTGAGGCCCGGCGATGGTGGAGTACTCCCGGTGGCAGCAAAAACCTTTGGGTTCACATGGACTGGCTCGATTTGCTGCATGTGCAGTGGAGACAACACATGCAGGAGGTTAAGTAACACCCTAGGATGCTACCAGCGCAAGGAATCGACGAACGGCTCACCGGTTGAACGGGATCGGGCTCGCCGGAGCTCGGCCGGAGATGAAGAAGATGGCGGCCGATCTCCCTCCTCGCTGCACCAAATTGGGGGATTCTTGGGGTGTCCTGCTCCTGGTGTTGAGGCGGCACTAGTGGCGCACTGGCTCGGGCGAAGACTTCCTGTGCCGACCGAAACGACGAGTCGACACCGGCGGCGGCGCTGGAGCGCAGCCACAGACAGCAATGGCGAAGCTCGCGTTCTCGGGGATTGGCTGCGAGATAGGGGACAATATTAGGGCAGGGGCTATGGCATGCGGAGGTGAGTAGGGAATGTGACAGAGACGGCAAGATCGTCGGAGGACCGAGCGGCGACGGCGGCTTCTTCTCCACGGCCGGCAGCAAAGAAGAGGAGAAAAAGGGAGCTAGAGGAGCTCTCCCTCGGTTTCTCAGCTCTCAGGTGTAGTTGTGAGGTTAGGCTAGCTAGCTAGAAGAGTTAGAGGGCGAGGGGAAGAGTTTTTCACCTGCCACGACATCGAACACGCGCGCAAACCTTCTGTTTGACCAGGGCGTGTTCCTTCACTTGGGTTGGCTGGACAGCAGGCTGGGCGAGCTAGGGGCACTTCCAGGTGGGTCCAGGGCGTGGTGGTCAAGGGATAGCAGAGAGGGTTGGGTAGAAAAATTGGTGAACACTGATTTTGAGGGGTTTTTCTGGATTTTTCTCTTCCTCTCACTTTAAAAATCAAATTGAGTAAGTAAAACTGGTGTTAAAAATATGGTGATTTTTGAGTAGCTAACCCAGACTACCTAGGTTCCATTTTCGAAAGTTTCACACAAAAATTCAAAATGGTTTGCTCACAGAAATTCAAAGAAAAGGACCCAGGCTGAAAATTGTTTGAATTTTTAAGGGGTCTAAACTATTGAAATAAATTCTGAAAAAAATATATTAATTCATGATATATAAAAAAATATTTGCATAAATTATCTCCCATATACACTTCTGTTCAATTTGATGTACTTTTTAGTAGTGTTTTGTTTTTGCCGATTTAAGGTTTAATTATTAAGGGTTTAAATATTGCAAACTTTATCCTGCAAGAAGTGACAATGCAAACATTTAATTTGTGCACTCTAATGACAGTAGGGCATAACACTAATTACCTGAAATTAAATCTAGGGCTGTGACATGCACGACATTACAAAGTGTTCTCCGGTGTTTAAAAATTTCAGAATCTAACCATATGCACAACACTACCTCCCCCTATATTATGAAAGATAAAGATATGTTCATCAGGCTTAATGACAAGGTGAAACTGCGGACGGTTTCCAATCAAGAAGGGGAGGATAATGAGGACATCACTAGCTCGGATATGACCATAACTATCTTATGTACTCATCAACCAAAGATGCATGCTTTCTACGTAAGATTTACGTGTTATATATTTGAACAGGCGTTACTGCACCATAAATTTTATGTGTTCTCATTTGCAGAGATACTTGCTTGGGTGAAGGAAAAGAGACTGAGCGCAAGGAACACATGGATGATCAAAGAAGTTGATTGAGAACCAAACCAAGACTTTACCCAAGTCTACTCCTACATCACCACGTCACTTTTAGTCCATAGAAAGCAAGAGATGAAGTTCTATACGTTTTGGATTCAGATTTGGGCCTCCTGACAGCATCAACTTCAAACGGACCTAGCTGCTGATCCAGAAGGACTCTTAGGGCCCATGAGTACTTGTTGGAAAGCTTATGGAGCCTACTTTCAGATGGTTTTGGTCCCATGTCAAAATTCCTCCTAAGTTGTCTGGAATTGTCAAAAAAAGACATGTACCTCTTCCAGTCCGAGTCTGTTTTGGACCTTGGGCCATATATTTGTGTCGTGGGCTAAACCCATGAGGAGTGCGTCCCTCACAGGGAAAATCCTAACCCTAGGATGTCCTAACTCATATATATTCAGTAGCCGCCGCCGTTTAGAGGCGGGTTTTGCTTAGATTATTCTGCCATTGCAGTTTCATCGTCTAGATTGGTTTGTAGAACCCCCAACTTCGTGTGCTAAACATTCATCTGCAATTCAGATTGTGTTCTTCCTTGTTCTTGTGAGTTATTCGATTGCTTGTAGGATAAAACCTTCGTGGTGAGGTCGAATACGTGAGAGCGTGGTTGATAACAACTAGACGTGTGGGTGTAGCGGTTGCGAGATGACGATCGCTGATCGTAAGCCTCAAAACGTGAACGACTTCACGTCGCCAAATTGAACCTATCGGAAGATCGGGCACCCAATCGCATCAAATACCCTACGTCTAGTCGTGGTGTATTGCTTTTAAGGTTTCTCTGATGTGATTGTGCTATCTTCTCCTTCTGCCCTCAGGGGGTGCCCTACCTCCCCTTATATACCGTGAGATAGGGTTACAGAGTAGGAATCCTAGTTGGACTCCGACCAAGGGATTTCCTTCTAGGAATACAACATGCCCAACCAGGACTACATCCTTTCCTTGTCGTACAAGATTATGTATGCTGAATCCTATTGTATCTGTAACACCCTGTTTTTACCCCTTAAACATAGCCACACAAAATATACCTAAGAAAATGTCTCAAGAAAATAATTTAAATAGGCCAAATGAATTAATTAAATGTGAAAATACAAAATAATAAATTATCATGGCTGGGAATATTTTTCTTATATTCCTCTTGCCAAAATACATTAACAGGATTTTTATTGGAATTTTTAGAGCACTAGAAGTATTTTTAATAAATCAAAACAATTTATTGGAATTAAATCCCCTCTAGAAATCCTTTTCTTTTTCCTTTCTTTCTTTCACTCTTTTTCCCTTTTCTTCTCCGTTTCCTGGGTCGCAACCCGCTCCTGTGCGGCCTGCTTGCGCAGCCCACACGCCCGCGTATCCCTCACCTTCTCTCACCGCCAGTCAGGCCCCACCTGTCGGCCGCTCTCCCCGCGCCGCTTCCCTTACCCCTCTCGCTGACATGTGGGCCTAGGGCCCCACACGTCAGATTCGACCTCAACCTCCGGTCGAATTGGCCGGAGGAGATCGAGCCGCCCCGCCCGTCGGATTCCGCCCGTTCCTGCTCCCCCATGCCTCGGCCCTTGATTCAAATGCCGCGGACCGAGTCCCTGCCTATTTACCCCACCTTCTCTACCCCTCTTGCCCACAACCGTGGTTAAATCGTGCCCACTAGCCGTCGTGGCCGCCGCCCTCAATTCCGTGAAAATTGGCCAACTCAGCCACGATCTCTCCAGCCCAAGTCCTTAAAAACCTTCGCCATCCTCCCCTCTCTCATTCCCCTCAGTTGCCCACTCCTATCGAGTACCCAAACCTCCTCCGTGCTGAGCTCCCAAATCACTACCTCGCTCCGCCAACTCCAGTCGCACGCTGCCGTCGCCGACTACGGCGCATGCGCTCGCTAGCTTCGCCGCACCCAGCTGCGTCCTGTTCTGTAGTCAGCCATTTTGGATTCCTATTGGAACTCTATCCTCTCCGTCATCCCCTTTCGGTAAGCCTCTCCGCCGGCAGTCGGCCGCGGATTTCTGTCGACCCACTCGGTCTTTCTTTCTCCTAACACATTCAACATCTTCTCTAGGACCTCCTAAGCATCATCCGCTCCTTAATTGCCAGTGATCTTCACCGAAGCACCCCTTTCGCCGTCGTCCCAAACCTCAGCCGCCGTCAATCTCCTGTGTTTGCCGCCATTCGCCGCTCTCCGTCCGTTGCCGCACCTCAGTGAGCACTTGGCCGCATTCCTCATCTCCCCCACCGCTCGTCATTGCTCTCCACCATGCCGGATGGTCGCCGGTGGTGACCATCAGGCCGTGTGCACCGTCGCCACGCCGTGGGTGCCAGCGGGGCTCGTTCCTGACTAGGTATGAGCCACCCGATCTGTCTCGATAGATCGGGGCCGCTCGTGTGCCTGTGTCCGTGGTTGCACGCGCGTGGTCTGCTTCCACCATGCGCCGTCCCCTTGCGCCACTAACCCGTGGGTCCCGCCTGTCAGTGCTGGCTTCCCTAGATCTGGTGATGCCTTTAATTCCTTATTATTGCGCAATAAATCATTTAATAATTAATTTTACATAGGAAATCTTTGTTAAACTTCAAAAATTCATAGCTAATTCATTCGAGCTCCGATTAAGTTCATTCAAATTTCATTAAATCCAGAAAAATGCCAAGAATCCATTAAAAATACTTGTAACTCTTGGTTGACTGCCCACATGTACTATTTTTGATTGTTTGTGTGTGGTTCGCCATAGAATCCGACGCCGTCGACTCTCCCGTGTACTACGAGGTCGTAGCCGAGTACATCGAGCCGAAGCAAGGCAAGTCACACTGTAATCTTGATCATTTGGTACGTACTTTTGCTAAAATGTTTTGTTTATTCAAATTAACATGCATGTTTTTATTATTTCATGTGATATGGATTATGACCTTTATATAGATAAGATTATGCCTTAGTTGTTGAACCTTGTTCCTTGTCACCTGGGTAACAACATAATTAGAATGTTATTCTTAGGATGCTTAGCCATGCTTAGGAACTATTAGTTCACCTAGGAATTAAATATTATCATTTACATTCATAGTTCGACTCTATGTCAGGAAATGTAACCTTGGACGTATTACTATTAAATTACTAAAATTTGACCCAAATGGTGGGCTGTGGGTGTGTGATTTTGCTGGTCGCACCCATGGCAATTAAGGACCGGTTTGCAGGAACCCCTTGGACAAATACTCATACTTTCCACAAGCCAGCGTGGGTAACGGCTGGGCTTGTAGCGTCTCTTCTCCCTCTCCTAGGCACTGAAGGTGAGGATGGGCGTGATGGAGTTGGGTCGGCCCGGGGTAGGGTTGATCGGCTTCCAAATCCATTGTGGCGCAAGGGGGGTAGCTTGGCCGATATGGGATGTCCTGTTGGCAAGTGCAACCTCAGCATGGTGTGGATGGTTTGGGAGAGGTTGTGTGAACAGTCCTGTCACAGCCTCTTACGGGGTGTCGTGGTGATACACCGGCACACAGGAATGTGTGTGGGTGTCTTGTGGGTACAGTTGTACACCTTTGATCAGAGTAAATCTATTCAAATAGCCGCGCCCATGGATATGGGCGATTGGTCAAGACTCACTGTGATTAGTCTCATCTTTCTTAATTAACTTGACTTAATGGAACTGGTATAGTTCAGGTGGATGGTTGGGTCTGGTTAACGTGGTGTAACGTTAATCGGTGGAGGATCAATATTGTTCAACTAATCAACCTTTTACTGTTTGTGAATTACTACTGTTTGCAACTGCTTTTACGCAAAGAAAGCTCTAGCCTATCTTTGCCCCTGTGCATTGTGCATATTTGTGGGTGTGATTTGTTGAGTACTGTGGGTGGTACTTAGTCTTGCTCCTTTTCCCCCTCTCAGTGGTAGAGTACCTGTCCAACGAGGATCGTCAAGAGGACTAGGCTGGATCTGCCGTCAAGATGCCTATGGAATGGAAGCCTTCGCTTGGCCAGTTGTATATAGACTTTATTTGTTTTTACCGCTGCATTTATATAAGACAATTTTACTCTATTTGTAAGACGCACTCTGTATGGCAACATGGAATTGTGTACCCTGGCTTTCCTAGACAAGGATTTAATACATATGAATGTTCAGAATTCGGGTTACGAATTTCTAGGCATTACAAAGTTGGTATCAAAGCCATCTTGACCATAGGACTAGCCAAATGGAAACCCTAAGAGCCCTCTGAAATTCTCATTTGCATATGCTTCTTGCACTTGGAGTTATTTCAGGAAAAGTGGGAATTTGTTCTCAGATTGGGATAAAATCTGGACCTTTTATTTGACTGAAATTTTTGAGTCAAGTCAAGTTTGGGGTGGAAACTTTATTCAAGGGTTATGGCATATGGGTCCAAATTTTGGGAAAAACATTGGTTACCGGGGTTAGGTACGATTTTAAGCATGCATAAAACGTTTTTACTTGCTTTGCCATCATTATTTAAAATTAATTTGCTACTACATGGTTCTGTTATACTATTTCATCGGTTCTTAATAAAGTTTATATGTAAAATTATTTCATGCATAAAATTGTTGTTTATTTCTAAATTATTTATTGTTCACTCTATTTGGATCTAAGCATACATTGATTCCCCTCCTTGCCTTCTATAGATGGACAGTCTCCCCAACCACGTGGTGCAGACATGGGTGGATTCGTCGAAGAACTTCGTATGATGAGTTTCACTTTGGGGTACAGCCATGCCCCAGAGTACACCGCCGTGGAGCCCATGGAGGGTGAGCTCCCACACCGGGTTCACTTGGAGCTGCTAGGGGAAATGTACCTCCTACCAGCTATGGAGGTTGAGATCGGCGGGCGTACTTACGATCATGCTTGCCAGGAGGTAGCTTTCTGTCTGATCAGAGAGCTACGCCAGAGACACCACTCTACCCTTCGCACCACCACCTACCGCTACCTCCCTAGCCAGGCCCCCTACTAGGTCTACAACACCTTCCAACCGGCTGACAACGAGAACGACACCACCACCATCCACATGAGGTGGGCGATGTGGGCTATGGACTACATTCACGCCAACTAGGTGCGTGCAACCTACGACTGGGAGGATGCCAACCGGATGACCATTATTGCTCTCCAAAACCAGATCGACCGTCTAAAGGAGGTCACAGAGTTGAAAGGGCAGCGACCACCCGGTGGGGCCAGGATTAGTCTGACCCCGAGGAAGAGGACCTTCCTCCGGTGCGTATTCAGTTGGCCCCCAGGAACGGGCCACACGCACCGCCAGCTCCACCAGCACCAGTAGCACCAGCACCCGCTCCAGCTCTAGCACCAGCACCAGCACCAACACCAACGGGCAACATGATCAGCGCGTCGTCGAGCGACGGCAGCTCTCAGGGAAGCATCAGCATCCATGGGGGCTTCACCTCCACCGACGACAGCAACACCTTTAGTGGATCCCACACCCGCAGTGAGGCCAGCTCGTCGGCTCACGGTAGTGAGGACTACGTGAGTGGATCCAGGAGCTGCACCGACGACGAGGTGGGCGACGAGCAGGAGTCGAAATACAACTCGGATGACCACAGGAGCCGCTCAGAGCACTAGGCGTGCCGTCCTTAGTTTTCATCTTTTTCTTAGTTTGATTTCATGATTAGTTGTAATGTTAGGATGGTTGCTTGGCATTAGTTGGTGGCATACCGTCTGTTGTGGTGTGTCCGCCTTAATTAGGAGTTGAACTAGTTTTTCCTCTTGTTTCCAACTATGAATTTCAGTTAATTTAATCAGGCACTTAATTACCACTCCTGTTTCTGAGCCACTTGTTTTCTCCTTCCGTCCCATTTCCATCTCCCTCTTCAGATGGTGAACACAAGGAATGGTAACCGCACTGCCACTGACGCTAGCGCTACCAACTAGCAGGATGGAGCACCCCAGAAACCCCGGAGCTCCCAATCACATGCCACCTCCGCCACCTGAGAACCCCATGCTTGCATAGGCTCTGGCCAACCAAAACCAGATGTTGGCAATCATGATACAGCAGATGTAGCAAAATAATCTGCAGCAGCAGCACCAGCAACCTCACAACCCGGCCATCGCCTCACTCAAAGCTGCCTGAGTTCTTGAGGGTTAGGCCACCAACCTTCTCTAGCACCACCAACCCCATGGACGCCAATGACTGGCTGTTGGCAATCGAGAAGAAGCTCAATCTCCTCCAATGCAACAACCAGGAAAAGGTCACATTCGCCACGCACCAGCTCTAGGGTCCCGCCTCAGCTTGGTGGGACAACTTCCTTGTGACCCGCACCGCCACAACGGAGGTCACCTGGGCAAAATTCTGCCACAACTTCCAGAAGTCTCATATTCCAGCCGGCATTGTGGCACAGAAGAAAAGAGAGTTTAGGGACCTGGTACAGGGAAACAAGACAGTCACGGAGTATCTCCATGACTTCAACCGCTTGGTGCGCTACGCACCAGAGGACATCCGCACTGATACGGACAGATAGGAGAAGTTCCTAGACGGACTGGACAACGAGCTGACCAACCAACTCCTCTCAAGTAACTATCCAGACTTCGAGAAGCTGGTGAATAAGACGATCCGCCAGGAAGATCAGCGCAACAAGATGGACCGCAAGCGAAAGGTGGCCCAATTTCGAGCTTACCAGGGGCAGCACCAGAGGCCACGGGTGATGCTAGGGCATCAGGGTGGACCTTCCACCATGATCGTTCGCCAGCAGCGTCTGTTTCACCTAGGGCACTTCAGAGGCAACAGCAGCAACAGTGGGCAGCACAACCGTCATCCCGCTCCGCGCCCACCATGGTGCCAGTGCAGCAAGTCAGCCACGGAAAGGCAGTGGGGCAAGACCTTCATCTGTTTTAACTACAACGAGCCGGGTCACTTCGCGGACAAGTGCCCGAAACCGAAGCACGTGGGACCCAGGCCTGCAGCTCCCCAGAACCCTAACACCAATCAGCAGGTGATAAAGGGGCGTGTCAACCACGTCTCCGCAGAAGAGGCACAGGCTGCACCGGAAGTGGTACTGGGTATGTTCCTCGTAAACTCAATTCCTGCAACAGTACCTTTTGATTCCGGTGCAATGCATTCATTCATATCCAAGAAATTTGTGGGAACACATAGGATAAAAGTAGTGGAACTTAAGATCCCCATGCGGGTTCATACATGTAGGAATCGCATGACCACAGCTCACTATAGTCCTTCAGTGAGCCTATAAATCCAAGGATCACCCTTTCTAGCCAATCTCATCCTCCTAGAATCCAAAGACCTAGATGTCATCCTAGGGATGGATTGGTTAACCAAACACAAAGGAGTGATCAACTACACCGACCGCACCATTACAGTGACCAGTTCGGAAGAAAAGGTAGTTACCTTCAAGTTACCGGTGCCACATAAGCAAGAAGCCAGCTTGAAACTGGTCACAGCAGAGCAACCGTTGGAAGGTGGGAAGAAGCCAGATCAGAAAAAAGAGGAAATTCCGATAGTGAGGAAATAGCCGGATGTGTTCCCGGAAGATCTACCGGGGATGCCCCCAGAAAGGAAAATCGTGTTCAGAATCGATTTGGCACCAGGAACAGCGCCAATATACAAAAGGCCGTACAAAATGGCACCGAACGAGATGGCAGAAGTCAAGAAGCAAGTCGATGATCTACTACAGAAGGGTTACATCAGACCAAGCACATCGCCTTGGGTGCACCAATAATCTTCGTGGGAAAGAAAGACAAAACAAAGCGGATGTGCATGGACTATCGCGCATTAAATGATGTCACCATCAAGAACAAGTATCCCTTGCCAAGGATTGATGATCTTTTTGATCAATTGGAGGGTGCCACCGTCTTCTCCAACATAGACCTGTGATCAGGCTATCATCAGCTGAGGATCCGAGCAGAGGATATTCTGAAGACAGCTTTCACCACTCGGTATGGGTTGTACGAGTGCACTATTATGTCCTTTAGACTAACAAATGCATCAGCCTTCTTCATGAATCTGATGAACAAGGTGTTCATGGAGTTTCTGGACAAGTTTGTGGTGGTTTTCATCGATGATATCCTGATCTACTCGAAGTCAACAGAAGAGCATGAGCAACATCTCTGTTTGGTTCTCGAGAAGTTGAGAGAGCACCAGTTATATGCCAAGTTTAGCAAATGTGACTTTTGGCTGAGAAAAGTGTAGTTCCTCGGACACATCATCACGGCCCAGGGAGTTGCTGTGGATCCAACGAATGTGGAGTCTGTTACCAATTGAAAACCTCCCAAAACAATGACACAAGTGCGGAGTTTTCTTAGACTTGCGGGTTATTACCACCGGTTCATCGAGAACTTCTCAAGGATTGCAAGACCCATGACACAATTATTGAAGAAAGATGTGAAGTTTGTTTGGACGATTGAGTGTAACCATAGCTTTGAAGAACTCAAAAGGAAGTTAGTTTCGGCACCGGTCTTGATCTTGCTAGATCCCAAGAAAGACTTCCAGGTGTACTGTGATGCATCTCGCCAAGGGCTAGGATGCGTGTTGATGCAAGAAGGTAGAGTTGTGGCCTACGCATCACGTCAATTACGCCCCCATGAGGGCAACTATCTGACACATGACCTGGAATTAGCTGCAGTGGTCCATGCTTTGAAGATTTGGCGGCATTACCTCATCGGTAACTGTGGGCACCCCAGAAATGCATTATAGAGAGTAACTACTATGACAACGCGAAATATCTAGATGGATGGGATCTCGAATAAAAACCAAATGAATGCAGTAACCATCCATCCTCATCACAGCCTTGTCATAATATTTACCCATCCACAATACAAGTCCAAAGCACCGAATTTAGAAATAAAGAGATATTTGGAGAGTTGATTCACCAGTCCGAAACGGCGAAGTGTGTCCGTCAAACCACACGAAGGTGGCAACCAAACACGATACACACTTCTAGGGACATGGTCTATGGTTGAATCAACGTCCATGCATCTCATCATTTCTAAATTCTTACTAATGTGTGACTAGCCCAGGAAAGTTCTAGTCCCACACGTTCATCTAGCAAGTAATATCCAAAACATAGGGTATTTAGCTAAATAAATAAGAGTACAATTATAGATACATGTTAACTAAAGTTTACATAAGCCGTACAGGCCAAATATTTAGTCCATCGGAAGCTTGGCTACCCAAAACCCTCAGGTAACCGACTAAGGGTAAACCCTTAGATAGGACCATCCTGATCGACCTGTTCACCCCCACAGTCATCATACAAATCTTCATCTTCACCTGTGCATGGATCTATAGGAGCATACACAAAAATACAATAGAACTCAGTACACAAGGTACTGGCAAGGCCACAATCAAATCTAATTATACATGTAAGATGTAATCAAGGTACAGGCTGTATGATGAGGCTCATTTTTATTGCAGAAGGCCAATTTTATTTCGCAACCATTTAAAAGGGAAGTTCACAAATCAGATTGCGTAATACACTAATAAAGTAACATCATGGCATCGATTTTCATAAATAATAACTTCACTGCCCTCCTTGGCAGCAAGACTATAATACAACTTAATACTTCAGCTCCATTTCATTTCATCATCACATCATCAATCATCAAGTATAAATCAATAAAAATCTTCACCCAACCATCCCATTTCGTAAAGCATTTTGAATCATAAATCTATACTCAATGGACACAACCATACCGCTCATGACCGTGAGCACGGCTAACCGATTAGTTTTGACTCTGCAGAGTTTGTACATCGTTACCCACATGATGTGATAGAAGCCATAATGGCTACACCCTAGGTTGGTCGATACCCGTCGGTATCCCACACTCTACACGTTGAGTGCGGCCTAAGGGTCATAACACAGCTTTTACATTACCTAACATTTAGCCTTGCACCAGCACGAGGTGTGTTACTCCACATCGGGGTGCAAACCGATGTCGTGGGTGGCGGGCCCACGCCTTAACCCAGCGCCGTGGCGGCAGCCTACCTAGCTCCCCACGAGGCACACAACGTTGTATTGGACAAACTTAGATGCCGATGCCATGAGGTGATCACACTGTCCCTCATGGTTCACATAGGTAGCTCCTCTAGACAGCCCTACAATACAGTCGTAGGCACTGCCCATACTACTCTGCTTACCAAAATGCAAGGCTAAACATTAAGTAACTTAATCCACTATGGCTATCCCATACTAGCACATGTGGTTATACTGTTTAACATGAGATATGACACTGAGTTCGGTCCTTAAGCAACCCAGGCAAACACTCCCCCTATCGATACACAACTATCACATATGTGTACCACTTGCTTGCCCAAGTTTTAAAATAGTTTTACTTTAGTTTTAGTTCACAAATATCATAAATATTCATCTCTAATCAGAAGTAAATAAATTCCCATTTCAAACTTAATTTGATAGCCATGATTTATTTTATAAGTAACTAGGCATGTTTAAGCATACATACAAGTTTATACCTTATAGTAAGTACTTAACAAGTACTTCCACCCATCCTAGTGTTACAAACAGTGGGTTATCAATATTTCAAGGTGGATTATGCAGAAAAAGAGATTAACTACCATTGCCCACAATCTATATAATATTCATAGCAAAATAACGATGCAAGTTAAAATAAAAACATTGGTAATCCCAAAATTTAGGAGCAATATGTTCAAAGGTAGTGGGATTCTTGCCTTGTTCAAATTCTTGTGTGGGGTCAGCAATAGGGTCACTCTCGTCGAGGGCGACGGTCTCTTCATCTAATAATATAATGGTAAAGTAAATAAACACGAGAAAAGCAAAAAAAAAGAAAAAAACAAAATGCTCTAATATGCACCATTTTTGCACAGTAGGTTTAAGCTGATTTTAGATGATTTACGGTGAAGGAATTTCCATTTTTGCATCTACCAAGTGAAAGTTATAGATTTTACAAATTTGAGATGCCTAATATTGCATTTCCTTTAATATTAATCTACACTTAATAATTTTTTTTGTTACAGTTATGCCATGTTTTATTTTACAGGGAGCTAGAGAAAAAAAATTAAAATACTAGCAAAATTGGTTTCACTAAATTTGGAGATAGGATGAATTTTCTACAAATTTTACAAGTTCCTACTAATTTTCAGCTCAACAGAAATTCTCTAAATCAAGTTCTTGTTTATTTTATTTTATTCCTGGTTTTTAAATATAGCGGGGCCTACATGTCAGTGACAGAACTTTGCAGAAAACCCCCTGGGATTCTGAAGAATCAACCCGCACTCCCTAATCAGTGCAAAATGCGAAATTCGTTAAGAGTCCTTGAAGTTTAGGGTTATTACGAATGGGTCCTTGGCCCACATGGCAGTCAATACATTCTTTTCAAATCAGTACCTCGGGTTTTTGTAATTCCAGAAATCAAGTCCCTCGCGTGGGAGAACAGGGCAGCCATGACCCTAGCTCGGTTTTTGGCTCACCGCCGGCGAACGGTGGCTCGGATGGAGTCGTGGCCAAAACAAAGGTTGTAGAGGAGGTCCACGCGCATCTAATGGTGGCAGCGGCACGGCTTGGAGTGACTCGGGCTAGGCGCAGCGACGGCTCGAGCGGTGAGAACTTTCGGAATGCCCTTGCATGTCAAGCTCGGGCTCAAATCCGGCCAATGCAGTAAATGCATGTCATCGTATGAGGTACTAGGTTGCTCACCGAGGGTCCTGCGAGGTCCGACAAGGTCTGGATGGCAGCGAGGGCTTGTGGATTGACTCGGCGATGACGTTCAGCTCGGCTTCACGGTGGCGTGATTCCCCGGGCAACGAGAGGCTGTGCATGCATGTCTACAAGATTAGTAGGGTCCTAGAGACACTATAGGTGCAAGGAATCGACCCCTAACTCACCAGAGAAAGCTGAATCGACGATGAGAAGGGATGGCCGAAGAGGAGGAAAATGATGGTGTTCTCAAGCTTCGGGGCACTTCGGCTTCATGTGCTCGGGCTGAGGGTTCCTGGAAAGGTTGTGATGCTTCTTGTAAAGCACCTCGACCGGATCTATCTCGTGCGAGTGGAACGTGGGGTCGACATCGACGGTGGCGCCCGGTGCGCGGCCACGGACAGCAGTGGCGAGGTTAGCGTTCCCGAAAGATGGCTGCACGGAATGGAACGGGACCGATGGGGTTAGTGAGGGCATGGAAATTACATGACGTTCCCATGGTTAGGGAGAGAAAAAGCTCACCGGAGAGACAATGCGCCGTTGTGATGTTTCTTGCCACCGGAGGAATCGATGGCCTACAGGGCAATGTGGAGCAGTGAGGGAGGAGTCTTAGGTGGGAACTTGCAGAGGAGAGTGAGGCTAGGGCTGAAAACGGTCGGAAATGGTCGGAAAAACCCTAAAATCATTTCCATTTCCATATTTTGTACTCGGAATCGGTAATGTCGGAAATGGAAACGGCTTCGGAAAATTCGGAAACATCGGAAACGGAGTTGCTCGGTCAGATATTCATCGATATCGGTCGGACATCCATGAATTCGGATCGGAAATAACTTTACCTCACATATAATGTCTAGAGTAACTCACATCCCGTCCAACCCGTCCCATCCACCCGAGAAGTTTTGGAGACTCACATCGCCTTAGGTCGTCGTCGGGTCTCTAAACGTCGGTGCTGTTAGGACTCTATCTGTACTTTGTATCTGGAGTACTTTATCTAATTTTCTTCGCAGTTTAGGCTTCGGTGGCATTTATAAAAAAGATATCAAATAAAAAGAGAAAACTCCATCGCAGGACCGAGTCTCGGGCCTCCACCGCGCCACCGCTGCCGCCGTCTCCGGCCTCGGCCGCCGACGCCGTCTCCGGGCTCCACCACCGCCTCCGGCCTCGGCCTCCACCGGCGACGCTGCCCTCGGCCTCCACCACTGCCTCCGGCCTTGGCCGCCGACGCCGTCTCCGGCTCCCCCGCCGCCTCCGGCCTGGGCCTTGGCCTTATCCAGTGAGTCAACAGTTCATTTCCGAATTAGTACCGAATCGATACAATCGGTAAATTTCCGAATAAAAACGGTAAACTTCGGAAACGGTCGGTAAACTACTGAAATTATTTCCGATACCGTTTCCGAAACCCCGATACCGTTTTCCGGATCATTTCCGACCAGTACCGAAAAAAACGGAAAACGATCGGTAAAATCCGGAAAATGGCGTCGGTCGGTTCGGAAATTTTTCCGACCGTTTTCAGCCCTGAGTGAGGCGAGTGAGAGAACAAGAGGAGAGGCGATGGCGTCGAGAGAGGGAGTGGCGTCGGGTTGTGAGGCGAGCTAGGCGCATGGGCGGCGCATGGTGCGCGTTCCCTGCTGTGGTCGGGCGTGGCTAGCTGGGAGCATGTGTGTGGGACTTCCAGGTGGGGTCCACGACTGGCAGGGCCCTCATGGCAGCGACCAAACGGCTAGGAACGCCCAGGAGTTTTAAGTCCCGGGTTGGTGTAGATGGGCTGAATTTGGGTGCTTGGTTTAAATAGCTAGGGAGGGAATCAATTCGAGCCAAAATTTCTGGAGACAGTGTTAGGTGTGGACTGTTTACTGACGAAGTTGCAAGGCTAGATCAGCTATGGTCTGTCCTAAAGAAATCCCCAAAGTCAGGGTTTAATCAGGATCTGCAGAAGTTAATCCAGAGCAGCTGTATTGTGCCTGTCATTTCATGCACGAAACTTTGGAGTTAGGCTGTGAAATTTTACCAGGTGGTAGAGGGTGGATAGGGCTACAATCCTACCAGAAATCATGGGTTACAAAGCCATAGGTTGAAAATGGTGTTAGTGCAAAATCGGGGAAAAAATCTGTCTATTTCCAGATTTTCCCAGGGCGTGGAAAAACTTATCAGGATTGCAACAGGTCTTGAAAAATTATGCCAAAATTCAGGCAGGCCCTGGATGATGTGTAGTATTTTAGTGAAGTTTTCTACAATTTTATAATGAGCAGATTTCTCTTTAAAATTCCAGAGGCGAGTTTAATGCATATGAGCCTAATATGCATATGCAAGAAAATCCAAAAACAAGGGAGAGAAACAATAAAAATAAAGTATGCACATGCAGTGGAGGTGTTTTATTAATTCTCACATTTTATTACACGATTTTCGGTTAGCTCAAAATTGGGTTCGTTATAGTAACCGCAGCGAGATCTATACGGACCACAAGAGTCTAAAGAATATCTTTACCCAGCCTGACCTGAACCTCCGTCAAAGAAGGTGGTTGGAGCTGATTAAAGATTATGATATGGGAATACACTACCACCTAATGTTACTGCAACACTGCTCGAGCAGAGACATTGTGCAAGGAAATGCAACAGGGATTCGAACACTTAAATCTGGGCATTGTCGATCATGGATGCATGGCAGCCCTAGAGGCCCAGCCTACACTCTTCGATCAAGTTCGCGAGACACAAGCGAATGATCCAGAGATTAAAGAACTCAAGAAGAACATGAGAGTTGGAAAAGCCCAGGGTTTCATGGAAGATAAAAACAGGATAGTATGGATAGGTGAATGTTTGTGCATCCTAGAGAATAAGGAACTCAAATACTTAATACTCCGAGAAGCTCATGAGACTCAGTACTCCATTCACCCCGGAAGCACCAAGATGTACCAAGACCTCAAGACGAAGTTTTGGTGGGCCAGTATGAGGAGAGAAATCGCAGAATTCGTGGCACTTTGTGACATGTGCTAGCAAGTCAAAGCAGAACACCAACGTCCTGCTAGACTTTTATAGCCGCTCAGAGTCCCAGAGTGGAAGTGGGAAGAGATCGCGATGGACTTCATCACCGGTTTGCTCCGCACATCTTCAAGATATAACTCAATCTGGGTGATCGTTGACCGACTCACCAAGGTTGCTCATTTCATCCCCGTGCATACAACATATTCGGGTAAAAGACTGGCAGAACTTTACATGGCTTGTATAATGTGTCTACACGGAGTACCCAAGAGGATTGTATCCGACCATGGTAGCCAGTTCACTTCCAAGTTTTGGCAGAAATTACAAGCAGAATTAGGAACTCGACTAAACTTTAGCACAGCTAATCATCCACAAACCAATGGTCAGACTGAAAGAGTCAATCAGATATTGGAGGATATGCTAAGGGCTTGTGCATTGTACTTCGGAGGGACATGGGATAAGAGCCTACCCTATGCCGAGTTCTCGTACAACAACAGTTACCAACCCAGCTTGTAGATGGCACCGTTCGAAGCTCTGTATGGCAGGAAGTCCCGTACACCCCTTTTCTGGCATTAGACTGGTGAACGTCAGGTATTTGGAACCGATGCACTCAAAGAGGCAGAAGAGAAAGTGGCTATAATTCGGGAGCGCTTAAAGGCAACTCAGTCCAGACAGAAGAGTTACGCCGACAACCGTCGCAGAAATCTGAGTTTCGAGGAAAGAGACTGTATCTGTAACGCCCGGAATTTCACCACAGAAATTCTGAACATTCATGTGTATTAAATCCCTATCCAGGAAAGCCAGGGTACACAAACCAAGTTGTCATACAGAGTGTGTCTTACAAACAGAATAAAATAGTCTTACAAAAATACAGCGATAAAGATAAATAAAACCTATATACAGCTTTCCAAGTGGAGGCTTCCAATCCACAGGCATCTTGACGGCACAGCCAGCCTAGTCCTCATATCGATCCTCGTCGGACGCGTACTCTACCATTGAGGAGGGAAAAAGGAGTAAGACTGGGTACCACCCACAGTACTCAACAAACCACACCCACAAATATGCACAATGCACGGGAATCAAAGATAGGCCAGAGGTTTATTTGCGTAAAAGCAATTGCAAACAGTGTTAGTTCGCAAACGGTAAAAAGGTTGATTAATTGAACAATATTAATCCTCCACTGATCAACATTACACCACGTTAACCAGGCCCAACCATCCACCTGAACTACACTAGTTCCATTAAATCAAGTTGACTAAGTGGGGGTGAAACTAATCACGGTGAGTCTTGACCAACTTCCCATAACCGCGGGCGCGGCTATTCAAATAGAGTTAACTCTGATCAGAGGTGTAGAACTGTACCCACAAGACACAGCCCCACACACGTTCCCGTGTGACGACGTGTCACCATGACACCCCGCGAGAGGCTGTGACAGGACCGTTCACACCACGCTGAGATTGCACCTACCGACAGGGCACACCGAGTCAAACCAAGCATCTAAAAGAATATATTTAATTCCCAAGTGGACTAATAGTTTCTAAGCATGGCTAAGCATCCTAAGAACAGTATTCTAATCATGTTGTTACCTAGGTGACAAGGGACAAGGTTCAAATACTACGGCATGGTCCTATCTATATAAAGGTTATACTCCATACCACATGAAATAATGAAAACATGCAGATTTATTTAAATAAACAAAGCATTTTAGCAAAAGTAGGTGCAAAATGATCAAGATTACAGCGTGACTTGCCTTGCTCCGGCTCGACATACTCGGCTACGACCTCGTAGTAAACGGGAGGATCGACTACGTCGGATTTTATAACAGACAATGCACAAACAATTAAAAACAGTACATGAGGGTAGCTAAACATGAGCTGAAAATATTTTTAATGAATTCTTGGCATTTTTCTGGATTTAATGAAATTTGAATGGACTTAATCGAAGTTCGTATGAATTAGTTATGAATTTTTATAGTGATTTCCAAAGTAAAATTAATTATTAAGCAATTTATTACACAATTAAATGAATTATTGCGTCACTGGACCTCGGCAGCCGGCGCTGATAAGCGGGCCCCACCGATCGGTGACACAGGAGAGGGCGGCACACGGTGGACCGAGTCCACCGTGGCCCAGCGGGGAATGGCCATGTGGCTGCCACGCGGCAGCCACGGCGGCCGACGAGCCGACGCGGTGCCCAGTTGGCGCCGACGTGGCAGGGCGAGCAGCCCGATGGTCGCCGCCAGCAACCAACCGGCCCCTGAAGGATGGCGGCGAGCTGCGGGATGGAGTGAGGAAGACGAGGGAGTGCTCACCGAGGGGTTGTGACAATCAGAATGCGGTGAACGGCGGTGAACCGAGGAGATGGGCGGCAGCTGAGGTACAGGACGATGGCGAAGACAGTGTTCTAGCGAAGTTCTCTGGCGACGGAGGCGCGGACGAGGTTGAGGGGGTCCTAGCGAAGATGTAGGAAGGAATTAGGGCTGAAATGGCCGAGTGGATCGACGAGGAGGCGCAGCCAAAAGCCAGTGGAACGGCTTACCGAGGGGGACGATGGCGAAGATGGACCTCCGGCGGTGTAGAGGCCCACGGATGCGGCGGCCTAGCTTCACACAAGTGCGGCGGATCAAGTGGTGGCGAGCGCACAGTCTGGCGGTGGCTACGGCAGCGGCGGCAGATGACTGAAGATAGCGGAGTGCGGCGGTGGCTCTAGATCACGCAGCGTGGGGTGCTAGGGAGCTTGGGAAGCGTCGGTGTTTGAGGGGAAAGGAAAAGGAGAGGATGGAGAAGGTTTTTAAGAGCTCGGGCGAGAGAGATCATGGCCAAAACGGTACCATTTCTTACGGGTTTGAGGGCGGCGGCTGTGGCGTCATGCGCGCGATTCTCGCGCGAGAGTGGGTGAGGACGCCAGAGATCGTGGGGGAATGGGCGAGGACCAAGTCCATCGCCGTTTGAACCAAGGACGGGCGCGCGGGGAGCCGAGGCGAGGCGCTGATCAAACAGCAGAGGGGAAATTTCCCCTCCGCCCAATCCGAACGGAGAAAGACGAAGGAGCTGATAGGCTGGCCTGGCCTATCAGCGGGAGGGCAAGCGAGCGAGGTGGCCGGGGTCTGACGGGCGGGCCCCATGGGTCAGCGAGAGAGGGAGCGGAGCGAGCGGCCGACAGGTGGGCTCCACAGGACAGCGCGCGCGTGGGCCTCGAGCGGAGGCCAGCATAGTGCTAGGCCGGTGGCCCAGCAGGAGGGGAGAGAAAATAAAAGGAAAAAGAGAAAGAAAAGAAAAGAAAAAAGGTTTTCTAGTGCATTTTAATTCTGATAATGGTTTTCGATTTATTAAAATACTTCATGTGCTCTAAAAATTCCAATAAAAATCCTGTTAACATATTTTGGCAAGAGGAATATAAGAAAAATATTCCCAGCCACGGTAATTTATTGTTTTGTATTTTCTCATTTAATTAATTCGTTTGGCCAATTTAAATTATTTTTCTTAGGACATTTTCTTAGATATTATTTTTGTGTGGTTCTATTTAAGGGATAACCTAGGGTGTGACAAACCTACCCCCTTAAACAGAATCTCGTCCTCGAGATTCGGACGTGCTGGCGAAAAGGTGTGGGTAGGTGGACTTCAATTCATCCTCTCGCTCCCATGTGGCTTCTTCCTCTGAATGGTGGCTCCACTATACCTTGCAGAACCTAATCACCTGGCTTCGGGTGTTGCTTTCACTGATCTCCAAGATCCGAATTGGCTTTTTCACATAGGTGAGGTCTTCCTGGATCTCGATCTGCTCTGGATCAGCCTGTTCTGTTGGTATCCTCAGACATTTCTTCAGTTGTGACACGTGGAACACGTCGTGTATACCTGACATTGAGGCTGGGAGGCCCAACTGATATGCCACTTCGCCTTTACGAGCTAGCACTTGGTATGGTCCCACGAAACAAGGTTCTAGCTTCCCCTTGGTTTTGGAACCTGTGTACCCCGCGAAGTGGTGTGACACGAAGATACACATAATCTCCTTCCTCGAAACTTAGATCTCTGCAGCAGTTGTCGGCATAACTCTTCTGTCTAGATTGAGCTGTCTTTAAGCGTTCCCATATTATGGCCACCTTCTCTTCCACCTCTTTGAGTGCGTCGGTTCCAAATACCTGGTGTTCACCTGTCTGATCCCAGAAAAGGGGTGTGCGGCACTTCCTGCCATATAGGGCTTCGAACGGTGCCATCTGCAAGCTGGCTTGGTAACTGTTATTGTACGAGAACTTGGCATAGGGTAGGCTCTTATCCCATGTCCCTCCGAAGTCCAAAGCACAAGCCCTTAGCATATCCTCCAATATCTGATTGACTCTTTCAGTCTGACCATCGGTTTGTGGATGATAAGCTGTGCTGAAGTTCAGTCAAGTTCCCACTTCTGCTTGTAACTTCTGCTAAAACTTGGAAGTGAACTGGCTACCACGGTCGGATACAATCCTTTTAGGTACTCCGTGTAGACACATTATGCGGGCCATATAAAGTTCTGCCAGTCTTTTACCCGAATATGTTGTATGCACGGGAATGAAATGAGGAACCTTGGTGAGTCAGTCAACGATCACCCAGATTGAGTCATATCCTGAAGATGTGCGGGGCAAACCGGTGATGAAGTCCATTTCGATCTCTTCCCACTTCCAGTCTAGGACTCTGAGCAGTTCTAAAAGTCCGGTAGGCCATTGGTATTCTGCTTTGACTCGCTGGCATACATCGCAAAGTTCCACAAATTATGCCATTTCCCTTCTCATGCTGGCCCACCAAAACTTTGTTTTGAGGTCTTGGTACATTTTAGTGCTTCCGGGATGAATGGAGTATTGCGTCTCATGAGCTTCCCGGAGGATTAAATCTTTGAGTTCCTTGTTTTCTGGGACGCACAATCGTTCACCCATCCATACTACCCTGTTTTCGTCTTCCATGAATCCTTGGGCCTTTCTAACTCTCATGTTCTTCTTGAGTTCTTTGATCTCTGGATCATTCGCTTGGGCCTCGTGAACTTGATCAAAGAGTGTGCGTTGGGCCCCTAGGGCTGCCACGAATCTAGGGTCAATGATACCCAGATTCAGACGTTTGAACTCCTACTGCACTTCCTTGCACAACGTCTCCGCTCGAGCGGGGTTGTAGTAACTTTTCCTGCTCAAAGCGTCTGCCACGACGTTGGCTTTACCCAGGTGGTAGTGTATTCCCACATCATAGTCTTTAATCAACTCCAGCCACCTTCTTTGATGGAGGTTTAGGTCAGGTTGGGTAAATATGTATTTCAGGCTCTTGTGGTTCGTGTAAATCTCATTGCAATTACCGATCAGGTAATGCCGCCAAATCTTCAAAGCATGGACCACTGCAGCCAATTCCAGGTCATGTGTCGGATAGTTGCCCTCATGGGGGTGTAACTGACACGATGCATAGGCTACCACTCTTCCTTCTTGCATCAACATGCATCCTAACCCTTGGCGAGATGTATCACAGTACACCTGGAAGTCTTTCTTGGGATCTGGCAAGATCAGGACCGGTGCTGAAACTAACTTTCTTTTGAGTTCTTCGAAGCTGCAGTTGCACTCGGCTGTCCAGACAAACTTCACATCTTTCTTCAACAATTGAGTCATGGGTCTCACAATCTTCGAGAAGTTCTCGATGAACCGACGGTAATACCCCGTAAGTCCGAGGAAACTCCGCAATTGTGTCACTGTCTTGGGCGGTTTCCAACTGGTAACATACTCCACGTTCGTTGGATCCACAGCAACTCCCTGGGCGGTGATGATGTGTCTGAGGAGCTGCACTTCTCTTAGCCAGAAATCGCATTTGCTAAACTTGGCATATAACTGGTGCTCCCTCAACTTCTCGTGAACCAAATGGAGATGTTGCTCATGCTCTTCTGCTGATTTCGAGTAGACCTGTGGAGGCCATGGGCCCCGGGTACCTCATGACAAGCATATGGGCCACTTGGATAGAGGATGGGCCTAGCCTTGTAATTAGAGATATGATAGAGCCCGATAGACTTAGCCTTGTACGATAAGAAATATACAGTCCTAGTCGGGTAGGTTATATCTCTAAGAGGAGATCCCTTGGCCGTAGTCCGGCTAGGACTCCTACTTTGTAACTCCATCCCCTAGTATATAAGGGGAGGCAGGGCACCCCCTGAGGGCAAGATATAGAGATTCATCAGAATCATACATCCTTAAAGAAATACACCACAACTGGATATAGGGTATTACCTCACATCGAGGGCCTGAACCAGTATAAACCCCTTGTCAATGTTTTACACCGACAATAAATATATGAGGCTACTCGGCGGAGGAAAACTTGATGGATTGCAAAGGAACACAGAAGATTTTATATTGATTCAGGCCCTCGATGCGAGGTAATACCCTACGTCCAGTTGTGTTGTTATTCCTTTGAGGATTTGTGGTGGTGATTCTGGTGAACCAACTCAACCTGCCCTTAGGGGGCGCCCTGCCTCCCCTTATATACTGGGGGACCGGGGTACATGATAAGGATCCCAACCGGATACGGCCAAGGGATTTCCTTCTTAGAGATAGAAACCTATCCGACTAAGACTATGTTTCCTTATTATACAAGGCAAGGCCTGCCGGGTGCTATCTTATCTCTAATTACATGATCTGGCCCATACCTATCACGAGTGGCCCATATATTGGTAATGAGGTACCCGGGGCCCATGGCCTCCGCAGTAGCCCCTGAGACCTTCATAGTTGAGTCACAGCTGATGCCAAGTGCTCATCCTCCATGGTGAAGATTGCCCGAGTGCGATGCTCCCGAGTACTCTTTGTCCAAGTAAGTCCTCTCCCCGAGTCCTGCTTCATGTCGGCTGGCAGCGAGGCTATGAAGGGCTCCATGTAGATGTATGAATAGTGTGCACCGAATAGGCGCACCTATTAGGTGTAGCCCCCGACTTTGTGCTTAAATGTGAAGACAATTAAAACATAAAGTCAAAGATCTTTAACCTGATAATCTTTCCCGAGTAGATTACTACTAGTATATGAGATTTTTCGGTGTCATGTCAACCGGAATAAGCTTTATAGTCATGCCGATAGAGATACTACTCGTATATAGGACTCTTCAGCTTCATGTCAGCTGGAATAAGGGGTTTATAGCCTTTTCCGAGTGGCGTCCCACTCAGAAGTTAGACTCTTTAGCGTCATGTCGGCTGGAATGACATTGCTCATGGCAACTGTGGCCACGCATGTAGGCCGAGTACCACTACATAAAAATAAATCCATGGCATGGTTAGGTGTACTCGAGAAAGATACATGCGTCCCCAATTTTAATGAAGACCAGCTTGTGATCCTTGTAAGGATATATCCTCGAGACCTGGTGGATAAAACAGATACCCAAACATGTATGTTTAGCAATAAGGCTCCCATGAAGCATATCTGTTTACCTCATCGGCTCCTGTTAGTAGCACCAGCACTATAATTTCAACTCAGCCTGCGGGCGGCCCACATGGAGCATGCTACTGTAGGAACTTATATCTTGGTGGCTACTACCAAATAAGCCGACCTGACCCGACAGACCCAGCATAGCTCTATAGAAGTATCATCCATCGCATGTCAGGATGACTTTTTTGGTATCGGTAACCGCAATTAGCCAGAAAATCCTTATTTGCAAGCCTTTCTGACTTACGTTCTGGATGCAACCTGGTTGCCACATATAGCCTGAGTAGGTATATTGCAGATATGCTTGCCCTCCTCAAGTGTGACACGGTGCATGAGAAACCCCGGATGCACATTTGACAATGTAAGTCTTCTCCTGACTTGGTAACTTGAGCCGACAAGGTACCCGAGCCTTATTAGCAGAGTATCGGCTGGCGACCCTCATGGGCGTACTCTATCCAACAAAGTTATGGCCAAATAAGCTGTTCGGGTACCGACCCTTGCATTAGCATAGGATTCGAGCGCTGGCGACCTCATGGGGGCATATACGCCGATCTGAGGACAAGAGTTAGTGACCAAATAAGGTCCCTACCCACTTAGCTAGCATATAGCATACAGGATTCCGGCTGGCGACCCTCAAGGAAGATGGCGCGGGGTCGTACCTACTTAGCCGATGTTGCGACTGAATAAGGTTAATATCTAATTAATACTACCCGAACCTAGCATATAAGGTGTGTTAGCGAGGATTCGGCTGAGCGACCTCATGGGGCGTACCTCACCCAGTCAGATTTGTGTGGAGTAGTATACGACCCCCAAACTGCGCCGGAGGTCTGTCGTCAGCTAACATGGAGCGTAGCCGGGAGATGTCACGTCCCGACTGGTGCAATGAATACTCGTTAGTAGCCCTCGTGAAGGAGCATCCCGAGTGTATTTTGGCAGACCTGTTCCAGCTCCTGAGTGTAGGAGATAGGTTCGCAGCCCTGAGTTCCTGTCACGCGTGATCCGGAGCTGGCCCCTGCACATAAAGATACCTGGATGAGTAGCATCTGATGATGATACAAACAATCCACACCCGGCCGAATAAAATTTATTTTACTTAAATCTATATAAAATATGTGTTCTATCCTCTTACTGATATTAAATTTCTCCAAGTAGTTGACCCCTCTAGTACGTTTAAGCAACTCTGCCGACTAATCATAGCCGTACAGCCCCACCGACAACACCTAGCGCCGGGAGTTGGCTCATGGCTCTAGTTCCAGATCGTCGGAACGCAGGGAGTTAATTTTTGAGGTGACTTGAGTTCGTCTTTCCATGGAGCAAAGTTTCACGATCAGGATTTATGCTACACTCGAATACTTTTGCAATCATTTAAGGAGACAAAAAGAGAAAAACAAAAGAAAAGTAAAGAAGGCCGGAACACAGCTTGTACACCTATTAGGTATAAGCAGCTGCGCATTGCGAGCCAAGTGAGGAAAGATTTATCAGAAAGTGACTTAGCCTGAATTCGGTATTGGGAGTGGGGATGCCATCCTTGCGTTCGCAGAACGGCTTTTGAGCCCCGAGACAGAGATGCTCGTTGTGATGTAGTGTGACTTGTTGTCCTGATAATCTTCAGTTGTTGAAAGCGAAGACGGTTGTGACCGATTGCCACAATGAAGCCGTCGTGACTTGTGTTGTGTGTTGCGACTCCCGACTTTAATCGGGACCGCTGCTCGTTGGTGCCCTCCTGCTTCTTCTTGTTAGGTGCCTTCTTGTCATCGAGGGCCTCAGCCACAGCGTTAGCCGAGGTCAGCGTACTTGTTCGCCATGCTCGAATAAAGCCTTGATAGAGTTAGGAGGCTTCCGCGTGTATTTGTCGAATGAACGAGGTGTTTTGACTCCTTTTCGAAAGGTGCGATGACGACCTCATCTTAGATCATTGGGATGAATTCTTCTTCTAGAAACCTCTTGATGAAGTCACGAAGAGACTTGTTCTTCCTGTTGATGTAACTGATACAGTCGTACTCGGAAGATGGCCTCTCCGTATGTTCCCTAGAAGTTGGCGATGAGGCGTTCCCGGAGTTCTCCCCAGGAGCCGATTGATTGCTGGGAAGTCCTGTTAGCCATGTCCTCGCCAAGTCGGCTAAAGCGACTGGGAGTAGTTAGCCATGACTTTGATGATTTCCTCCAGCTGCTCGGATCGCCAGAGTGTAGACGTGAGCCAGGACTCGGGATTGGTCTTGCCTGTCGTATTTATTGATGCCTGTAGGCTTGAAACCCGACGCCAGTTGACCTGTTGTAGCTCATGGTGAAGGCCGCATGCCTCGTCTTCATGAGGGCTCGACTCCGAATACGGCGGTGAAACGCTCAGTGGTGGAGCCAAAACGCTGTTCGGTCTTCCAGTTGGCGTTGCTCATCTTCTTCTCGTTCATGGCGCCGAGCGATGATGTCTTGCCGAAGTTGCGCCGTAGTCGGTCTCGAGGTCCTGATCGTCCCGACGGTTCTTTGACGTCGCTGGTTGTCGTTGGTGCCAAGTGACGCCTGACATGCCTCCGTATGCGCTGACTGAGCCAGCCGCCGTGTCGCTTTGAGGTAGATGAACTGCCGTTGGGGATGTCACCGGTTGGTCGGTATGAGGTATCCACCCGACTGTTGTGCTGCTGACATGCCAGCAGCGTAAGCATGCTTTTATCCTTGCGATCGTCGAGGTGCCTGGTGATCAGGCCCGAACTGGAGTGTATCAGTAGAGTCGCAGCGGCCACGATGTTCTGTTGAGGAGAACGAAAGACGTCGTGGTCGCCGACTCGTGTTTGGAGGATTTGTTGCTGAGCAGTCCACCCAGCCCTGCGTAGATCGTCGTGCCAGCATCTTGCTTCTTCCTCTTGTTGCTCTCGCAGTCGGCGTGCTCCCTCCTCTTGCTGCTTGCGTAGTCGGCATGATTCCTAAGTAGGAGTAGAGCCTTTGGATGCCATGAAGATTTCTCGTGACGGGGAGAAGCTTGCCGAATTGCTATCCGACTTAGAGTCGAAATCCGACTGAGAGTCGTAGTCGGAATAGTTGATGGGGGTGAGATTATAACTCCGACCTCCCTAGGTCCATTTCGAGCGAGGCTCTACCTGTATCGAGTCGAATTCCAGGAGATCGGTTTGCCACGTCAGATGTTCTGAAGATATCCGTGTGTTGCCGAGTCTGTACGGAGATTGACAGATCTCTTCCCTTCTTAGCTCAATCTTGGCCGGCTCAAGGCCGAGTCCGAGTCGAAACACTGAAGGATAAAGAGTTGCTGCAAGATGAAAGATTGCCGCGGGCAAGTCGATGAGGTGCTGCAGCGTCTGGTGGACCGACTGGCGCGAGTCGGGGCCGTTCCCTAGTAGACTAAAAGTCGGATCGAGTGCCGAGTCAGCCAAGGTGAGATTGCCGATCTGGTCGGCGACGAACTCGAGGCTTACCGAATGCAATTGTATCTCCGGGGAGCAGAGTTTGCCGCCGTCGACTCCGGTTGCTGGACTCCATCACAGCTTGTAATGTTAGAGATCGACCGAAGCCCCTACCTGGCGCGCCAACTGTCGATGTTTTACACTGGCAATAAATATAATGGGCTACTCAGCGGAAAACTTGATGGATGCAAGAAACACAGAAGATTTTTAACTGGTTCGCCCTCGATGCGAGGTAATACCCTACTTCTAGTTGTGGGTTATATCTTTATTTTTCATTCCCTTTGAGGATTTGTTGGTGATTCTGGTGAACCAACTCAACCTACCCTTAGGGGCGCCCTGCCTCCCCTTATATACTGGACGGGGGTACATGATAAGATCCCAACGATAGGCTACAGGATCTTCTTAGAGTAGAAACCTATCCGACTAAGACTATGTTTTCTTATATACAAGTCAAGGCCCTGCCGTGCTATCTTATCTCTAATTACATGATCTGGCCCATACTCTATCCGAGTGGCCCATATACTGGTAATGAGGTACCTGGGGCCCATGGCCTCCACACCCCTCATTCCTTGCAGTCCACGAGTTTTGATCCGACGAGTAGCCCTATATTCATATTGCCAGTGTAAAACATCGACAGTTGGTGCGCCAGGTAGGGGCTTCCGGCGAGATCAACTTCAAAACAAGCTCATTCGATAACTTTAGTCGACAGCACCAATTCTCCCCCGAAGACACAAGTCACACAATTCGAGAGCCTTGACTCATCGCCAACCAGCTCGGCAACCTCACCTTGGCTGACTCAAACCAATCTGATCGTGAGAACCAGCCAACTCCGTGTCAGTCGGCCCACACGACGCACACAGCACCCTCGTCGACTGCTACGCCATCTTCTACTTTCCCCGGGTCTTGGGACAACTCTCTCCTTCGGCATTCGACTCACTCAGCCTTGAGCGGCCCGGTTGGGCTAGGAAGGAGAGATGTCAATCTCCCATGCAGACTCGGCGATCCATGGACATCTACATCCCACCGGCAACCTATCCTCTACGCTTCAATTTGACCCCCCGACATGGCCCAAAGCCATTCCAGATTGATCTAGGGAGAAAGTCGAATCGTCATCACCCCGATGAACTACTCAGATTCCGACGACTCCAACGTCGACAACAGTTCAAACACCAGTTCGGACACCAGTCTGGAAAGCTTCCTTCTGCCTCGAGAAATCTTCATGGCTTCAACCGCCCCACAGAGTGCGTTGGGAGTACAAGAGCAGCAAGAAGAGAGGCTTGCCGACTGCGACAACAGGAGAGGCCAAACGCGAGGCTCTCAATGACGAGCTACGCAAGGCTGGGCAAACCGCTCAGCAACAAATCCTCCAGACGAGAGTTGGCGACCACGACGTCTTCGTCACGCCACAATAGAACGTCGTGGCCGCTGCAACCCTGCTGGACACACTCCGGCTTGGGCCTAATCACCAAGCCACCCCGACTATAGCGAGGATCAAAGCCATGATTACAGCTGCCACATGTCAGCAGCACCAGCAGTCGGGTGATACACTTATATTGACCAACTGGTCGGGCTCTCCAGCAGCGGTCTCGTCTGCATCAGCACGACGCTGGGCAGCTGGCTCAAGTCAGCCGCACGCGGAGTCACGACAAACATCTCTCAGCAACACAAAGAACAACAATCGGCGGCATCCCCAGAACGATCACCGGTTCAACCAAGATCTCCGAGTCCATTTGCAACGCGATCTCCGCCAAGACATCAACTCTCGGTGCCACCAACGCGAAGATGATGAGCGCCACTGACTAGAGGACGAGTACGAGCGCTTCGGCCTCCACCACGAGCGATTCCACCGCCGCAGCCAGAGCCGGAGCCCTCACACAAACGAAGGCATACCCGCCTTCACCCAGGAGCTACAAGAGGTCGACTGGCCGTCGGGCTTCAAGCCTACAGGAATCAAAAAATACGACGGCAAGATCAATCCCGAGTCCTAGCTCACCGTATACACTCTGACGATCCAAGCTACCGGAGGTGACCATAAAGCCATGGTTAACTACCTCCCGGTCGCCTTAGCTGACTTGGCAAGGACATGGCTCACAGGGCTCCCAAAGTGGTCAATCGGTTCCTGGGGAGAACTCCGGGAACGATTCATCGCCAATTTTCAGGGGACTTACGAGAGGCCGTCTTCTGAGCACGATCTCTATCAGCTGCACCAGAGGAAGAATGAGTCTCTTCGCGAGTTCATCAAAAGGTTCTCCGAGAAGCGTAACTCGATTCCAATGATCAAGGATGAGGTCATCATCGCCGCCTTCCACAAGGGAGTCAAGGACGCCCTGTTCATCGCAAAATTTACTCGAAAGCCTCCAAACTATGTCAGTGCTCTCTTCGATATGGCGAACAAGTACGCCGACTCGGCCGAGGTGGTCACTGAGGCCCTCGATGAAAAGAAAGAGTCCCGGCAAAGGACGAAAAGGCCAAAGCCGACAATGAGCCAGCACAGAACAAATTCGGCAGCCACAAGCGGAAGTCGGAAAACGTAGTGGCCAACGTGGAGCGGACTTGTTCATGACCCCCAAGGAACAATGAGTACTAGAAGTGATGAACGGGCCTTGCCCCTTTCACCCCAAGGGCAAGCACGTGGCTAAGGACTGCTTCATGCTCAAGAAGTTTGCTTCCGAGCAGGCTTCAACGTCTGGCACCGATAAGGACAAGGACAAGCCAGATTCGGGCCCGGCCAATGATTATCAAGATCCCCAGGCTGAGCTCAACCATATCATCGGAGGGCCGTTTGTGTACGAGTCCAAGCGGAAGCAGAAGCTAATAGCACATGACATCAACGTGGTCTCTACAGTAGACACCCTCCAGTATTTGCGCTAGTTAGAGATGCCCATCACATTCGACCACGCATATCACCCAGATCGGGTTTCACACCCAGGACGCTATCCACTCATCCTGGACTCGGTCATCAAAAATATCAAGTTGAAGAAGGTTCTCATAGACGGAGGCAGCGCGCTCAATATTCTCTTCGCCAAGACCCTGGATGAGATGAAAATCCCTCGTTCAGAACTGCGGCCAAGTACGGCGCCCTTCCACAGGATAATTCCCAGCCTGTCTTCAACACCCCTCAGGCAGATAACTTTGCCGGTCACCTTCGGCACACGGGATAACTTCCGCACAAAAAATATCTACTTCGAGGTTGCCGACTTCGAGACTGCGTACCACGCGATGCTCGGACGGCCGGCGCTTGCCAAATTCATGGCGATACCGCACTATACCTACATGGTGCTCAAGATGCCTGGGCCAGCCGGAGTTCTCTCCCTTCGCAACGACGTCAAGCAAGCCTTCACCAGTGACAAAGAGAGCTATGAGTTGGCTCAGTCTCAAGAAGCGGCAGTCGGACGCGACAGCATTCGGCAAGCCGCCACAACAGAAGTCGAGGACAACCAAGTTCCGGCGAAAAAAGCAACAAAGTCGGGAATTTCAGCGGACTCTGACATGAAAAAGATCCCCTTGGACCCTTCCAACCCATCCAAGACTGCTCTAGTCGGGACTGGACTCGACCCCAAATAGGAATATGCGCTCGTCACCTTCCTCTAGGCAAACAAGGACATCTTCACCTAGAAACCTTCCTACACGCCTGGGGAACCAAGGGAGGTGATCGAGCACGCCCTAAATGTCAAGACAGATGCCAAGCCAGTCAAGCAACGGCTACGACTCTTTGCACAGGACCGTAAAGATGCTATTCGGGAGGAGATAACCAAGCTCCTCACAGCCGGGTTCATCAAAGAGGTCTACCACCCGGATTGGCTGGCAAACCCAGTCCTGGTCCGGAAGAAGAACGGTAAATGGCGCATATACATCAACTACACCGACTTAAACAAAGCGTGCCCCAAAGATCCATTTGGTCTACCGAGAATAGATCAGGTGGTGGATTCAACTGCGGGGTGCGAACTCCTCAGCTTTCTCGACTGTTACTCGAGATACCACCAAATCAGCCTGAAGGAGGACTGCCTAAAGACGTCTTTCATCACGCCGTTTGGTGCATACTGCTATATCACTATGCCGTTCGGTTTGAAAAATGCTGGAGCAACGTATCAATGAGCAATTCAGCGGTGTCTACACACTCAGATCAGGTGCAATGTGGAGACATATATCAATGACATGGTGATCAAGACAAAGTCCAAAGAAAACCTCATCGCTGACTTGGAGGAAACCTTCCAAACTCTTCGAAGATTCAAGAAGAAGTTGAACCCAGAAAAGTGCACCTTCGGCGTGCCATCCGGCAAGCTACTCAGCTTCATTGTCTCGCATCGAGGCATCGAGGCTAATCCAGAGAAAATCAACGCAATCATGAACATGGCACCCCTGACTAGCCAGAAGGACGTCTAGAAGCTGACAGGCTGCATGGTGGCACTCAGCCGCTTTATTTCCCGACTAGGCAAACGGGGCATGCCCTTCTTCAAGTTACTGAAGAAAGCAGATAATTTCCAATGGACTCCTGAAGCCCAGCAAGCCTTCGAAGACTTCAAGAAATTTCTCACATCACCACTAGTGTTGGCATCACCTATGCCCTAAGAGCCATTAATGCTATATCTGGCGGCAACCACTCAGGTAGTCAGCACGGTACTGGTGATCGAGCGATCTGAGCCGGGTCATGTACAAAAAGTTCAATGGCCAGTCTACTTCATCAACGAGGTCTTTGCCGACTCCAAGATGAGATATCCGCAGGTCTGGAAGCTGCTCTATGGCCTACTCATCACTGTCCGAAAACTGGTGCACTATTTCCAATCACATCAAGTCACGGTGGTCACATCATATCCACTCGGGGACGTCCTGCACAACCGCGAGGCCACCGGCCAAATCGCTAAATGGGAGCTCGAGTTGATGGCGTTCGACCTCACCTTTTTGCCACGGACAGCAATCAAATCACAAGCTCTAGCTAACTTTGTGGCCGAATGGATAGAAGTTCAGACGACTACAACAACAGACAAGCTAGAGTACTGGACAATTGACTTCGACGGTTCCCTATGGATCGGCGGCGCCGGGGCCAGCGTCGTACTAATGTCACCCACCGGTGAAAAACTCAAGTACGTTCTCCAGATCCACTTCCTGGTTTCCCACAATGTCATCGAGTATGAGGCACTCATCCACGGGCTCCGCATTGCTATATCACTCGGCATCCGCCGACTGGTTGTGCGTGGAGACTCTCAACTCGTGGTGAACCAAGTCATGAAAGACTGGACATGTCTCAATGATACTATGGTGGCGTACTGTCAGGAGGTCAGAAAATTGGAAAACAAGTTCGATAGGCTGGAGATAACACACGTATTATGACAATACAACGATGCTACAGACAAATTGGCAAACATGGGATCCAAGCGAGAGGTGGTCCCGACTGGGATTTTAGGCGAGCAACTAATGGAGCCATCAGTCAATAAGAAACCAGTGCCTGAACAATCAGGAGATGAACCTACCCCGGCAACAGATGAAGTACTAATTATATCTCAAGATTGGCGGACTCCTGTTCTCAAATTCCTCCTGGACGATGAACTCCCAAAAGATCATATTCAAGCCGAACAAATCAAACATCGAAGCAAATGTTTCCTAGTAGTCGGAGAAGACCTGTACCAAAGAAGTGCATCCGGTGTCCTCATGCGCTGCGTCACACCAGAGGAGGGCAAGCAGATTCTGCAATCGATCCACTTGGGCATATGTGGCAACCATGCCGCATCTAGGACGTTAGTCGGAAAGGCTTACAGGCAAGGATTTTTCTGGCCAACAGCAGTAACAAATGCTAAAGACATAGTTCGCACATGCGAGGGTTGTCAATTCTATGCAAGACAAACAAATCTCCCAACCCAAGAACTCCAAACAATCCCAATCTCTTGGCCCTTTGCAGTATGGGGGCTTGACATGGTCGGGCCTTTCAAGAAAGCACCAGGAGGGTTCACACACTTGTTCGTCGTAGTGGATAAATTCACGAAGTGGATTGAGGTAAAACCCGTTGCTACCATAACGGCGGCAAGAGCAAAGGACTCCATCATGAGTATATTATACCGATTCGGGGTTCCTAATCACGTCATAATGGACAATGGTACTCGGTTCATGGGCAGCATATTTCAAGATTTCTACGACGACTTCGGCATCAAGATCTGTTATGCATCTATGGCACACCCGCGGAGCAATGGATAGGTTGAGCGTGCCAATGGCATGGTCTTACAAGGTATCAAGGCCAGGATATTTGACCGACTACAGCCATATGCAGGGCGGTGGGTACAAGAACTCCCATCTGTTCTATGGTCTCTAAGAATCACGGTTAGTCGGGCAACAAGGCAATCCCCTTTCTTTCTAATCTATGGTGCTGAGGCTGTGTTACCAACCAAGTTAGAGTTTGGCTCTCCGTGAGTTCGGGGTTACTCAGAAGATGGATCAAACAATACCCAATTGGTCGAACTAGATCAGTTGGAAGAAGCGAGGGACATCGCAATAATCCAGTCGGCAAGGTATCTTCAAGGCCTGCGTCATTATCACAATCGCAATGTCCATGGCCGCACCTTTTTGGTCGGGAATCTCGTCTTGAGGAAAATACAAACCACCAAAGACAGGCATAAACTATCCCCAATATGGGAAGGGCCGTTCATTATCGCTGAAGTTACACGGCCAGGCACCTACCGACTAAAGACCAAAGACAGTGCCCTCGTCAGCAACTCATGGAATATAGAACAGCTACATCCTTTCTATACCTGAGTTTTACATTTTTCCATGTGTGCAGTTTTTCTCTGACTCACTACGCCACTTGTTCCAACTGAGTAGTGAGTCGGGGGTTGCATGTATTATATGTGCTTTGTTAATAATATACGAGCATGTTTTACTTAAGTTATGAAGTTCTGCAACGACTTTGTCATGTTCGCCTGAGTACAGCTTTCTGCGGTGAATGATTTTATTAAGTTCCTATAGACTAACTCGGCGTAGACCACACAGTCGAGTAGAGCTAATGACAACTAAGTAAAACCTCAGAGCTCGGTGGCATCGCACATATATTTACACATGTCCTTACAAAAGACTTTATATACACCGACTGCATGATGGATTGTTCTCACATTCCCAAGTCCTTGGTGATCGCCTCTGCAGTCGGCCTCGCCTGGGTGATCAACTCCAATGGCTCCTCAGGTGTTGTCTCTTCGGCAAACCCTTCACCGATGGCCTCAAGATCTGCCCTGGGGTAGATCAACTTGGTCATCACGAGGGTCTGGGCCACGCCAATGACAACACGCTCGTCCAAGTACCTCTTCAGGATACTCGGGGCTTCGTTAAGGCGCGCCTGCATTTGGGAGACCGTGTTGGAGCTGGTCCCTACATAGTGCGGATCCATGATGTCAAGGAGCCCTTTCACGGACTCGGCAAGAATCTCCCGTGACTCCTTGACAACCTTAATCTCCTCTGCAAAGGCTCGAAACTAGGTTTGGGTGTTGGCTCTTGCAGCTGCCTAGATTCATTGGCAAGTAAACTTGTCAGCCTAAATAGCAGTCTGAGTAATCAAAGGATTGGACAAGATCGTTGTCAGAGTGAGGACTTACTTTCGTAGTCGGCCACCACCTTGGCCTTGGCCTTCTCCAGTTCGGTCTTTTCCTTCTCGAGTTTGCCTTTGGCCCTTTCCAGCTCGGCCTTGTCTTTCTCAAGTTCAGCTTTGGCTTTCTCGGCCTCCTTCAGCTTGGTTCCCTCTTCTGTTCGGGTCTTCAACTCAGCTTCGAGGGCTGTATATCAGAATAGTCAAGAGCTCGAGATTACAGTCAAGACACAACTGGGTAGTTGGGAAACAACAAAGCTGGAGAAATATACACGAGACTTAGTTGGGAAGACAAATACAGGAGACTTACTTCTGATCTTGTCGGCTAGTGCCTAATTCTCACCCCTGAGTTGGTCAACTGCCCCCTTTAGCCAAGTCTCCCTCTCCTGGCTAGACTGCTCCAAGTCGGCCTTCGAGGTATGGAGCTGGCCCAATTGTTGGAGCTGGGGGGCGAGCTGAGCCAAGACCTCGTTTATCTTCTCCGAGCAGTCGACGATCTTCTGCTTGGGGCAAAACAGAGCAAAGCGGAGTCAAATGGCAGAATACCCATACAAGGAAGAACGTCAAGAACTCAATATGGCGAAAGTCATACCTGGACCCCCCGGGACATGGCGATCACGGCGCGAAGAAGAACTTCGCACTCTCTCTCCGCTGCCTCTTCATCATGCTCATAGCATTTCGTAGTTCCGTCGGGAGTTACCTAGTGGAACGTTCTCGGGAACCTACGGGGAGGAGCTTCAAGTCTGGGGAGATCTGGTCCTTCTGAAGACGACGACGACAAGGACAGCGACGAGGTCCTGGCCCCCGACTCAGCGGCTGCTGGGGCTTCAGGGATCTGCTCAGGGGCTGGAGCAACAGCTTCAGTATCTTTCCCATGGTCAGCCGGCGTTAGCAGTCCTGCAATCAGGATAGCGTCAGTTTCAGTGACTGGGGCGGTCACCGGCTCGGTAGATGCGCTTGCTAGCGCTGGCTCGGCTGGGGCTGGCTCTACAACAGGAGCAGCCAGTGTGGTCTCCTTGAGATCAATATTGGCCCGTTTCCTGCACGAAGAGATAAATATCAAGACACTACTATGCTGAACAAGATTTTCAGAAGATACAAAAGTTACTTACCTCTTGGAGGTTTTGTACCTCCATCCGAGGGTTCCAGCTGTCGGCAGTGGAGGGCTGCCGGCTGTCAGGCTGGAAGGCACGGCAGTCGGTGGTGGCGTCCTCATCCTAGTCGGCCCAGTTTTTGGTACGGCCCACTGGGGTGCTAGGATACTCGGCAACACCGCTTTATGGCTCGTCGACGACCTCGTACTCGGCGGTGCTGCCCTTGGGCTCGATGTTGCTGAGCCTTGTGGCGCTGGTCTCGGCCTTAGACTCAGCAGCCTGGGAGCTGCGCTGGTAACGCCTTTGATCTTCAGGCTCTCGGCTGCTGCACTCGGCCTACGAATCCTCTTCTTGCCTGGATCTTCAACAGGTTTCTTCCCCGCTCTCTTGGAGTCGGGCTGGGCAGTAGAAGGACTCAACGGCCTTTTCTTCGATTTCATGGCTGACAAAGTTTGGGAGTCTTCATCAAACTCCTCACATGACTGCAAGCAGTTCAACAACATATATCACACATTGCAGAGCAATCCTAGGTATACATCTACAAGCATTCAACATAGATGGACAACAAGTTAACATCAGCAAGGGTTACCTCTGGACGAGGCCTTTTTTGGCTATAGGCCGGCGTGGCACGCTTTGTATCTTCTGTCTCGATCACCCCACTGGCGAAATAATCAAGCAAGATGTTGGTCACCTTGTGCTTGTCGGTCAGGTCAGGATACTCTTGGCTGGGATCGCTTTTGCCCTTAAAGTCCCAGCCGAAGTGGCTCCTCAGCTTCAACGGCCTGATGCGGCGAGTTAAGTAGCGTCTGGCCACCCATGGACCAATCAATCCGGAGCTCTTCAACTTATCAATCTTGTTAATCAACAAGTAAACCTGGCCCATCTCCTCAAAACTGGGTACAGATGACCAGTTGGACACAACTACCGGAGGCAGACCAGTGAAAAGGGAGAGGCGAGGTTGAAGATCAGAACAATAAAACCACTCCCTATGCCAGCCTTTGAGGGAGGATTTCAGGGCCATGTGGATATAGATTTTCTTCATCTCGCTCCTAAGCTGGATGCCGCCCCCCCCCCCCCAATCACTTGGATTTTGCTCTTGGAGGGCTAGGGTTTAATGTGGAACAGATATCGAAACAGATTTAGATGGGGTTCCACACCCAGAAAACACTCACAAAGAGTTGCAAATATAGAGATTTGCAAGATGGAGTTGGGATTCAGATTCACCAACTCCAGGTCGTAGAAGGCAAGAAGCTGACGAAGAAAATCCGAAGACGGAAGAGAAAGGCCCCGGTCGAAAAAAGAGGCAAAAACTACGGTCTCACCAGCCTGGGGTACTGGAATCGATTCCCCTTCCGTCGGGCGCCAATGGATGTCTTCACAGTTCTGTAGTCTCAACAACCTCTCTAGATGCTTCAGCTTAGTTGACCCGCAATCCGAAGTCGGCCAAGCTTCGTTCGACATCTCCAGGATTTCTGACACTCTCGGCATGGATCAAGGTGGAGAAATTTGGGGGAAATGCAATTGAGGACTTGGAATGGACGCGGAAGAGCGGGATCGCCCAAGTTTTGTGGAGGCCATGGGCCCCAGGTACCTCATCATAAGCATATGGGCCACTCGAACAGAGGATGGGCCTAGCCTTGTAATTAGAGATATGATAGAACCCGGCAGACTTTGCCTTGTACGATAAGGAATATACAGTCCTAGTCGGGTAGATTATATCTCTAAGAGGAGATCCCTTAGCTATAATCCAACTGGGACTCCTACCTTGTACCCCTGTCCCCCAGTATATAAGGGGAGGCAAGGCGCCCCCTGAGGGCATATAGAGATTCATTAGAATCATACTTCCTCAAAGGAATACACCACAACTGGACGTAGGGTATTACCTCACATCGAGAACCTGAACCAGTATAAACCTATTGTGTTCCTTTGCAATCCACCGAGTTTCGATCTGACGAGTAGCCCTATATATTTATTGCTGGTGTAAAACATCGACAAGTTTCAAGGGGGAAGCGCTAGCAATGGCGAACCCTAGCGAGGCGGGAGGCGAAATTTCGGCGCGGAAGCTGGAAGATGAAACGATTGGTGGATTGGAGAAGATGAGGGAATCTTTTCTCTCTCCCTGCCTTTATAGAGCCTGTACTGATAAGTGGGCTTGGGCTTCCAAATTTGGTACTGGGCCACCAAGATATGAGTTTCTACTGTAGCACGCTCAATGTGGGCCGCTCGTTGGCTATGTTAAAATCATAGTGTTGGTGCTACTAACAAGAACCAATTGGATAATCAGATATGCTTCATGAAGGCCTAACTGCTGAACATATGTGTTCGGGTATCTGTATTATCTACCAGGTATTGAGGATATATTCTTATAAGGGTCACAAGGTGGTCTCCATTAAAATTGGGGATGCAGGTATCTCTCAAGTACACCTGACCACATATTGGATTAAAATCCATAAAGTGGTACTCGGCTTACATGCTTAGCCAACAATTGCCATGAGCAAACATCTTTCCAGCCGACATGATGCTGAAGAGTCTAACTTCCGAGTAGTATACTACTCAGGAAAGACTAACATTTTTCTAGCTGACATGAAGCTGAAGAGTCTAATTTCCGAGTGACATACTACTCGGGAAAGACTATAAAAAATCATTCCGGCCGACATGATGCCAAAGAGTCTCATATACTAGTAGTATACTACTCGGGAAAGACTACAAGGTTAAAGATCTTTGACTTTATGTTTAATTGTTTCACAATTAAGCACAAAGTTAGGGGCTACACCTAATAGGTGCACCTATTCGGCGCACACTATTCATACTTCTACATGGAGCCCTTCATAGCCTCACTGTCAGCTAACATGAAGTAGGACTCAGGAAGAAGAAGCACTCGGACAAAGAGTACTTGGGAGCAATGCACTCGGGCAATCTTCACCGTGGAGGATGAGCACTCAGCATCAGCTATGACTCAACTATGAAGGTCTAGGGGCTACTGTGGGGGCCATGGGCCCCAGGTACCTCACGACAAGCATATGGGCCACTCAGATAGAGGATGGGCCTAGCCTTGTAATTAGAGATATGTAGAGCCTAGCAAACTTAGCCTTGTACGATAAGGAATATACAGTCCTAGTCAGGTGGGTTATATCTCTAAGAGGAGATCCTTTGGCCGTAGTCTGGCTAGGACTCCTACTTTGTAATCCCGTCCCCCAGTATATAAGGGGAGGCAGGGCGCCCCCTGAGGGCAAGATACAGAGATTCATCAGAATCATACATCCTCAAAGGAATACACCACAACTGGACATAGGGTATTACCTCACATCAAGGATCTGAACCAGTATAAACCCCCCGTGTTCCTTTGTAGTCCACTGAGTTTTGATCCGACGAGTAGCCCTATATTCATATTGCCGGTGTAAAACATCGACAAGACCAGGATATTGTCGATGAAAACCACCACAAACTTGTCCAGAAACTCCATGAACACCTTGTTCATCAGATTCATGAAGAAAGCCGGTGCATTTTTCAGTCCGAAGGACATAACAGTGCACTCGTACAACCCATATCGAGTGGTGAAAGCTATCTTTGGTATATCCTCTTCCCGGATCCTCAGCTGACAATAGCCTGATTGCAGGTCTATCTTGGAGAAGACGGTGGCACCGTCCAACTGATCAAAAAGATCATCAATCCTTGGCAAGGGGTACTTGTTCTTGATGGTGATAGCATTTAGTGCACGATAGTCCATCCACATCCGCTTTGTTTTGTCTTCCCTTTCCATGAAGATGACTAGGCTCCCCAAGGCGATGTGCTTGGTCGGATGTAACCTTTCTGTAGCAGATCATCGACTTGCTTCTTGACTTCTGCCATCTCATTTGGTGCCATTCTATATGCCCTCTTGTATATTGGTGCTGTTCCCGGTGCCAAATCAATCCTGAACTCGATTTCCCTTTTTGGTGGCCTCCCCGGTAGATCTTCTGGGAACACATCCGGGTATTCCCTTACTATCGGAATGTCCTCTATTTTTTCCTTTCTGGCTTCATTTCATTTTCAACTTGTTGCTCCGCTGTGACCAGGTTTAAGCTCACTTCCTGCCTCTGTGGCACTAATGATTTGAAAATAACCGCCTTTCCTTCCGGACTGGTTACCGTTACAGTGCGATCGGCGTAGTTGATCACTCCTTTGTGTCAGGTCAACCAATCCATTCCTAGGATGACATCTGGGTCTTTGGATTCCAGGAGGATGAGATTGGCTAGAAAGGGTGATCCTTGGATTTCTAGGCTCACTGAAGGGCTATAGTGAGCTATGGTCAAGCGGTTCCCGAGTGTATGAACCTGCATGGGGATCTTAAGTTCCACTACTTTAATCCCATGGGTTCCCAATAATTTCTTGGATATGAAAGAATGCGTTGCACCAGAATCAAAAAGTATGGTAGCAGGTATTGAGTTCACAAGAAACGTACCTAGTACTACCTCCGGTGCAGCCTGCGCCTCTTCCGCGGAGACGTGATTAACACGCCCCTTTATCACTTGCTGGTTGGTGTTGGGGTTCTAGGGAGCAACAAGCCTGGGTCCCATGCGTTTCGGCTTTGGGCACTTGTCGGCGAAGTGGCCCAATTCATTGCAGTTGAAGCAAATGAGGGTCTTGCCCCCGCCGTCTTTCCGTGGCTGACTCTGCTGCACTGGTGCCATTGGTGGGCGCGGAGCGAGATGACGGTGATGCTGCCCGCTGTTGCTGCTGTTGCCTCCGAAATGCCCTGGTTGGAACGGACGTTGCTGGCGAACGATCATGGTGGAAGGTCCACCCTGATGTCCTAGCATCACCCATGGCTTCTGATGCTGCCCCTGGTGAGCTCAGAACTGGGCCGCTTTTCTCTTGCGGTCCATCTTGTTGCGCTGATTTTCCTGGCGGATTGCTTTATCCACCAGCTTCTCGAAATCTGGATAGTCACTTGAGAGGAGCTGGTTAGTCAGCTCATCGTCTAGTCCGTTTAGGAATTTCTCCTGTCTCTCCACATCGGTGTGGACATCCTCGGGCGCATAGCGTGCCAAATAGTTGAAGTCGTGGAGGTACTTTGTGACAGTCTTGTTTCCCTGCACCAATTGCCTGAACTCCCTCTTCTTCTGTGCTATGATTCCTGCCGGAATTTGAGACTTTCGGAAGTTGTGGCAGAATTCACCCCAGGTGACCTCGGTGGTAGCAGTGTGGGTCACAAGGAAATTGTCCCACCAAGCTGGTGCGGGACCTTGGAGCTAGTGGGTTGCAAAAGCGACCTTTTCCTGATCGTTGCACTAGAGGAGATTGAGCTTCTTCTCGATTGCCAACAGCCAGTCGTTGGCGTCCATGGGGTTGGTGGTGCTAGAGAAGGTTCGCGGCCTGACCCTCAAGAACTTAGGCAACTTTGACTAAGGAGCGATGGCCGTGATGTGAGGTTGCTGGTGCTGCTCCTGTAGATTGTTTTGCTGCATCTGCTGCATCATAATCACCAACATCTGGTTCTGGTTGGCCAGAACCTGTGCAAGCATCAGGTTTTCCGGTAGCGGAGGTGGCATGTGATTGGGAGCTCTGGGGTTCTGGGGTGCTCCATCCTACGGGTTGGTAGCGCTGACGTCACTGGCAGCACGGTTACCATTCCTTGTGTTCACCATTTGAAGGGGATAGCAATGGAAGGGAAGGAGAAAAACAGGTGGCTCAGAAACAGGAGTGATAATTAAGTGGCAAAATTAAATTAACTAAAATTATAGTTGAAAACATGAGGAAAAACCAGTTCAACTCCTAATTACGGCGAACACACCACAATAGACGGTATGCCACCAACTAACCCCAAGCAAACATCCTAACATTACAACTAATCATGAAATCAAACTAAAAAAAAGATGAAAACTAAGGACGGCGCGTCTAGTGCTCAGAGCGGCCCCTACGGTCGTCCGAGTTGTATTCTGGCTCCTGCTCATCGCCCACCTCATCGTTGGTGTGGCTCTTGGATTTGCTCACGTAATCCACACTACCGTGAGCCGAGGAACTAGCCTCACTGTGGGTGCGGGATCTAAAGGAGCTGCTGTCATCAGTGGAAGTGAAGCCCCCGTGGATACTGGTGCCTCCTAGAGAGCTGGTGTCGCTCGACGACGCGCTGATCATGCCACCCGTCGGTGCTAGTGCCGGTGCTGGAGTTGGAGCGGGCGTTGGCACTGGAGCTGGAGCTGGTGCCAGTGGCGGTGCATGTGGCCCATTCCTAGGGGCCAACTGAACCCGCACCGGAGGAAGGGTCCTCTTCCTCAGGGTCAGATGAATCCTGGCCCCACCGGGTGGTGGCTGTCTCTTCAACTCCACGACCTCCTTCAGGCAGTCGATCTTGTTTTGGAGACCAATGATGGTCATCCTGTTGACGTCCTCTCGGTCGTGGGCTGCACGCACACAGTTGGCGTGCATGTAGTCCATAGCCCACATCGCCCACCTCATGTGGACGATGGTGGTGTCGTTCTCGTTGTCAGCCAGCTAAAAAGTGCTATAGACCTGGTAGTGAGTCCGACTGGGGAGGTAGCGGTAGACGGTGGTGCGGAGGGTAGACTGGTGCCTCCAACGTAGCTCTTCAATCAGACAGAAAGCTTCCTCCTGGCAGGCGTGATCGTAGGTACGCCCGCCGATCTCGACCTCCATGGCTGGTAGGAGGTACCTTTCGCCTGACAGCTCCAAGCGAACCCGGTGCGGGAGCTCACCCTCCATGGGCTCCACTGCAGTATACCCTAGGGCATGGCTGTACCCTAATGTGAAGCTCATCATACGAAGCTCTTCAACAAACCCACCCATGTCTGCGCCACGCTGGTTGGGAAGACTATCTATCTATAGAAGGCAAGGAGGGAGAATCAATGTATGCTCAAATCCAAATAAGTGACAGTAAATAATTTGGAAATAAACAACAATTTTATGCATGAAATAATTTTGTATGTAAACTTGAGACCGACGGAATAATATAGCAGAACCAAATAGTACCGAGTAAATTTTAAATAATAATTGCAGAGCAAGTAGAAATATTTTATGCATGCCTTGAATCATACATCACCCCAATAACCAATGTTTTTAAAAAGTTTGGACTCGTATGCCATAACCCTTGAGTACAATTTCCACCCCAAACTTGACCCGACTCAAAAATTTTAATCAAATAAAAGGTCAAGATTTTATCCCAATCCCAGAACAAATTTCCACTTTTCCTGAAATAACTCCAAGTGCAAGAAGCATATGCAAATGAGAATTTCAGAGGGCTCTTAGGGTTTCCATTTGGCTGGTCCTACGGTCAAGCTCGGCTCTGATACCAACTTGTAACGCCCAAAATTTCACCACAGAAATTCTAAACATTCATGTGTATTAAATCCCTATCTAGGAAAGCCAGGGTACACAAAACCAAGTTGCCATACAGAGTGCGTCTTATAAACAGAATAAAATAGTCATACAAAAATGCAGCGGTAAATATAAATAAAGCCTATATATAGCTTGCCAAGCGGAGGCTTCCAATCCACAGGCATCTTGAGGCGGAGCCAGCCTAGTCCTCATATTGATCCTCGTCGGACATGTACTCCACCACTGAGGGGGGAAAAAGGAGCAAGACTGAGTACCACCCGCAGTACTCAACAAATCACACCAGCAAATATACACAATGCACGGGAATCAAAGATAGGCTAGAGGTTTATTTGCATAAAAGCAGTTGCAAACAGTGGTAATTCACAAACGGTTAAAAGGTTGATTAATTGAACAATATTAATCCTCCACTAATCAATGTTACACCACGTTAACTAGGCCCAACCATCCACCTGAACTACACTAGTTCCATTAAATCAAGTTGAATAAGTGAGGGTGAGACTAATCGTGATGAGTCTTGACCAACTTGCCCATAACCGCGGGCGCGGCTATTCAAATAGATTTAACTCTAATCAGAGGTGTATAACTGTACCCACAAGACACAGCCCCACACACATTCCCGTGTGCCGACGTGTCACCACGACACCCCGCGAGAGGCTATGATAGGAATGTTCACGCAACCTCTCCCTAACCATCCACACCATGCTAAGGTTGCACCTACCAACAGGGCACACCATATCGGCCAGGCTACCACCCTTGCGCCACAATGGATCCGAAAGCCGATCAACCTGACCCCAAGCCGACCCAACTCCATCACGCCCATTCTCACCAACGGTGCCTAGGAGAGGGAGAAGAGACGCTACAAGCCCAGCCGTTGCCCACGCTGGCTTGTAGAAAGTACGAGTAATTGTCCAAGGGGTTCCCACAAACCGGTCCTTAATTGCCATGGGTGCAACTAGCAAAACCATGCACCCACAGCCCACCATTTAGGTCAAATTTTAGTAATTTAACATTAACATACCCAAAGTTCTATTTTCCAACATCGAGTCAAACCAAGCATGTAAAAGATAATATTTAATTCCTAGGTGGACTAACAGTTTCTAAGCATGGCTAAGCATCCTAAGAATAGTATTCTAATCATGTTGTTACCCAGGTGACAAGGGACAAGGTTCAAATACTAAGGCATGGTCCTATCTATATAAAGGTTATACTCCATACCACATGAAATAATAAAAACGTGCAGGTTTATTTAAATAAACAAAGTATTTTAGTAAAAGTAGGTGCAAAATGATCAAGATTACAGTGTGACTTGCCTTGCTCTGGCTTGACGCACTCGGCTACGACCTCGTAGTAAACGGGAGGGTCGACTGCGTCGGATTCTATAACAGACAATGCACAAACAATTAAAAATAGTACATGAGGGCAGCCAAACATGAGCTGAAAATATTTTTAATGAATTTTTGGCATTTTTTTGGATTTAATGAAATTTGAATGAACTTAATCGGAGTTCGTATGAATTAGTTATGAATTTTTGAAGCTTTACAGTGATTTCCAAAGTAAAATTAATTATTAAGCGATTTATTGCGCAATTAAATGAATTATTGCGTCATTGGACCCCAGGAGCCGGTGCCACAGGTGGGCCCCACCGGTCGGTGGCATAGGAGAGGGCGGCGCATGGTGGACCGAGTCCACCGCGGCCTAGCGGGAGATGGCCACGTGGCTGCCACACGGCAGCCATGGTGGCCGACGGGCCGACGCAGCGCCCAGGTGGTGCCGAAGTGGCGGGGAAGCGGGCGCCCACGGGGGCACCATGCAGCCGGTCCGGATTTGCCCAGAGGCAGATCGGACGGCCCCAGACGAAAGGGGGCTCGCCCCCGCCAGCATGGCTACGCCACGGTGGGGCGAGCGGCCCGATGGTCGCCGCCGGCGACCATCCGGCCCCCAGAGGATTTCGACGAACTGCGAGATGGAGCGAGAAAGATGAGGAGTGCTCACCGAGGGGTTGCGACGATCGGAATGCGGCGAATGGCGGTGAACCGAGGAGATGGGCGGCGGCTGAGGTACGGGATGACGGCGAAGACGGTGTTCCGGCGAAGTTCTCTGGTAATGGAGGCGTGGACAAGGTTGAGGGGGTCCTGCCGAAGATGTCAGAAGGAATTAGGGCCGAAATAGCCGAGTGGATCAATGGGGAGGCGCGGCCAAAAGCTGGCAGAACGGCTTACCGAGGGGGACGATGGCGAAGATGGACCTCCGGCGGCGTAGAGGCCCACGAATGCAGCGGCCTGGCTTGGCACAAGTGCGGCGGAGCTGGTGATGGCGAGCGCGCACTCTGGCGGTGGCTACGACGGCGGCGGCAAATGACTAGAGACGGCAGAGCACGGCGGCAGCACTAGATCACGCGGCACGGGGTGCTAGGGTGCTTGGGAAGCGTTGACTTTTGAGGGGAAAGGAAGAGGAGAGGATGACGAAGGTTTTTAAGAGCTCGGGCAAGAGATATCATGGCCGAAACAGCACCATTTCTCACTGGTTTGAGGGCAGCGGCCGCGGTGTCGTGCACACGATTCTCGCGTGAGAGTGGGTGAGGGCGCCGGAGATCGTGGGGGAATGGGCGAGGACCAAGTCCATCGCCGTTTGAACCAAGGGCAGGCGCGCGGGGAGTCGAGGAGAGCCGTTGATCGAACGGCGGAGGGGAAATTTCACCTCCGCCCAATCCGGACGGAGGAAGACGAAGGAGCTGACAGGCGGGCTCGGCCTGTCAGCGGGAGGGCAAGCGAGCGAGGTGGCCGGGGTCTGACGGGCGGGCCCCACAGGTCGGTGAGAGAGGGAGCGGAGCATGCGGCCGACAGGTGGGCTCCACAGGATAGCGCACACGGGGGCAGCGAGCGGAGGCCGGCACAATGCTAGGCCGGCGGCCCAGCGGGAGGGGAGAGAAAAGAAAATGAAAACACGAAAGAAAAGAAAAGAAAAAAGGTTTTCAAGTGCAATTTAATTCCGATAATGGTTTTCGATTTATTAAAAATACTTCCTGTGCTCTAAAAATTCCAATAAAAATCCTGTTAACATATTTTGGCAAGAGGAATATAAGAAAAATATTCCCAATCACAGTAATTTATTATTTTGCATTTTCTCATTTAATTAATTCATTTGGCCAATTTAAATTATTTTTCTTGGGACATTTTCTTAGATATTATTTTTGTGTGGCTCTATTTAAGGGAAAACCTAGGGTGTGATAGTATCTTCGTGTCACACCACTCCGAGGAGTACATAGGTTTCAAATGAAAGGGAAGCTAGCACCTCGTTTCGCGAGACCCTATCAAGTGCTAGCTCGGAAAGGTGAAGTTGCCTATCAGTTGGGCCTCCCAGCTTCAATGGCAGGTATACACGATGTGTTCCATGTGTCACAATTGAAGAAATGTCTAAGGGTACCAGCAGAATAGGCCGATCCGGAGCAGATCAAGATCCAACAAGACCTCACCTATGTGGAAAAGCCAATTCGGATCTTGGAGATTAGTGAAAGAAACACCCAAAGCCGAGTGATCAGGTTCTGCAAGGTATAATGGAGTCACCATTCTGAGGAGGAAGCCACATGGGAGCGAGAGGATGAACTGAAGTCCGTCTATCCACACCTCTTTGCCAGCACGTCCGAATCTCGAGGACGAGATTCCGTTTAAGGGGGGTAGGTTTGTCACACCCTATTTTTCCCCCATAAACATAGCCACACAAAATATACCTAAGAAAATGTTTCAAGAAAAATAATTTAAATTGGCTAAATGAATTAATTAAATGTAAAAATGCAAAATAATAAATTATCATGGCTAGGAATATTTTTCTTATATTCCTCTTGCCAAAATACATTAACAGGATTTTTATTGGAATTTTTAGAGCACTGGAAGTATTTTTAATAAATCAAAACAATTTATCGGAATTAAATCCCCTCTGGAAATCCTTGTCTTTTTCCTTTCTTTCTTTCACTCTTTTTCCCTTTTCTTCTCCGTTTCCTGGGTTGCGGCCCGCTCCTGTGCGGCCTGCTTGCGCGGCCCGCACGCCCGCGTGTCCCTCACCCTCTCTCACCGCCAGTCGAGCCCCGCCTGTCGGCTACTCTCCCCGCGCCACTCCCCTCACCCTTCTCGCTGACATGTGGGCCTGGGGCCCCACACGTCAGATTCATCCTCAACCTCCGGCCAAACCGGCTAGAGGGGATCGAGCCGCCCCGCCCGTCAGATTCCGCCCGTTCCCGCTCCCCCGCGTTTCGGCCCTTGATTCAAACGCCGTGGACCGAGTCCCCGCCCGTTTCCCCCCACCTTCTCTGCCCCTCTCACCCACGACCGTGGTTGAATCGTGCCCTCTAGCCGTCGTGGCCACTGCCCTCAATTCCGTGAAAATTGGCCAACTCGGCCACGATCTTTCTAGCCCGAGTCCGTAAAAACCTTCGCCGTCCTCCCCTCTCTCATTCCCCTCAATTGCCTACTCCTGCCGAGTACCCAAACCTCCTCCACGCCGAGCTCCCGAATCACTGCCGCGCTCCGCCAACTCCAGTCGCACGCCACCGTCGCTACAGCCGTCGCTGACTACTGCGCTCGTGCTCGCTTGCTTTGCCGCACCCGACTGTGTCCTGTTCCGCAGTCAGCCGTTTTGGATTCCCACTGGAACTCCATCCTCTCCGTCATCCCCTTTCGGTAAGCCTCTCCACCGGCAGTCGGCCGCGGATTTCCGTCGAACCACTCGGTCTTTCTTTCTCTTAACACATTCAACATCTTCTCTAGGACCTCCTGAGCATCGTCCGCTCCTTAATCACCAGTGATCTTCACCGAAACACCCCTTTCGCCGTCGTCCTGAACCTTGGCTGCCACCAATCTCCTCTATTCATCGCCATTCACTGCTCTCCATCCGTTGCCGCACCTTGGTGAGCACTTGGCCGCATTCCTCATCTCCCCCACTGCTCGTCACTGCTCTCTGCCGTGCCGGATGGTCACCAGCGGTGACCATCGGGCCGCGTGCGCCGTCACTGCGCCGTGCGCACCAACGGGGCTCGTTCCTAACTAGGTCTGAGCCGTCCGATCTATCTCGGCAGATCGGGGCCGCTAGTGTGTCTGTGTCCGTGGTTGCACGCGCGTGGTCTGTTTCCACCGTGCGCCGTCCTCTTGCGCCAGTGACCTGTGGGTCCCGCCTGTCGGTGCCGACTCCCTTGGGTCCGGTGATGCCTTTAATTCCTTGTTATTGCACAATAAATTATTTAATATTTAATTTTACATGGGAAATCTCTGTTAAACTTCAAAAATTCATAGCTAATTCATTCGAGCTCTGATTAAGTCCATTCAAATTTCATTAAATCCAGAAAAATGCCAAGAATCCATTAAAAATACTTTTAACTCTTGGTTGACTACCCATATGTACTATTTTTGATTGTTAGTGTGTGGTTCGCTATAGAATCCGACACCGTCGACTCTCCCGTGTACTACGAGGTCGTAGCCGAGTACGTCGAGCCGGAGTAAGGCAAGTCACACTGTAATCATGATCATTTTGTACCTACTTTTGCTAAAATGTTTTGTTTATCCAAATAAACATGCATGTTTTTATTATTTCATGTGGTATGGATTATGACCTTTATATAGATAAGATTATGCTTTAGTGGTTGAACCTTGTTCCTTGGCACCTAGGTAACAACATGATTAGAATGTTATTCTTAGGATGCTTAGCCATGCTTAGAAACTATTAGTTCACCTGGAAATTAAATATTATCATTTACATTCATAGTTCGACTCTATGTCGGGAAATGTAACCTTGGATGTATTACTATTAAATTACTAAAATTTGACCCAAATGGTGGGCTGTGGGTGTGTGGTTTTGCTGGTCGCACCCATGCCAATTAAGGACCAATTCGCGGGAACCCTTTTGGCAAATACTTGTACTTTCTACAAGCCAGCGTGGGCAACGGCTGGGCTTGTAGCGTCTCTTCTCCCTCTCCTAGGCACCGAAGGTGAGGATGGGCGTGATGGAGTTGGGTCAGCCTGGGGTAGGGTTCATTAGCTCCTGGATCCATTGTGGCACAAGGTGTAACATACCAGAATTTTGGCTTTCAAAATTCTAACCAAAACAAATTAACAAAAAGACCTTGAAAGTAAAACTCTATAATTTCCAAACCAGGGAGCAATAATCAGAGGTAAACTATTGAAGTAAAAAAAATTTTTAAAAAAAAGGGGAAACTCTAAAACTTTTATAGTTAAAATTTTTAATTTATTTAAAGACTTACCCTAGGTCACAATATACAATAATAAAAGAATATAAAGCACAGCTCTGGAATCCATAAATCAAATTTCTAAAACCTTTTGCAGGTCAAATGGGAATGGAAGTAATTCATCCAAATGGGTATAAGAGGTTTTGACCAAATTAAAATACCTTAGGGTTGGTGCATAAAGATTTTAGGAGTTAATCTACAAGAAACAGAAAATGTAATATGACTAAACATGTATAGATAAAAGTTTGACATAAAAATATGGAGATAAATAAATTAATTCCCATTTCATGTGCAGGCTTTGTTTTGAATTGTTTTTGGATCTTAAAGTGCATTTTCATAATAGGATGCATATGCATTTGTATAGCCTAAGGAATTTCTAAAAATGATTGGTTAAACATAAAATCATGGAAAAATTCCTGTAAACACTATCCCACATAATTAATCCACTGTAAATTTTACATGATTTTATAACTTCAGTAAGTACTTCAATAAAATCCCTCAAGTCAGCTAGACTAGGGAGCTAGCTAAAAATGAATGGGTATAATTCTAAAATTCACCCAATAAAAATGAAGATTAATTAGGCAGTGAAATTCTACCAACAGGTGTTTAAACAAGAACCCTACCACCAGTAATTTTGGCTCAATTTTATTCCCAAAGAAATCACATAAAATAATAAGAGCAAAACCCTAGGGACATAAATTACACTGCAGAAAAACTGGATCATTATGCCTACTTTGCAATTTCACCAAAGACAAGCCAGACCACTTCTAACCATGAAATTTGGTCAGCAGATTAAACACATCTTTTTATACCTCCAATAATTTTCCCATAATTTATGCTCCTCATTAACCTAGTAAAACAGTAATACAAAGACTGCATGTTGGACAGCTCACAAGACTTAGTCTCTAGAGAATTCTCCTCGCTTTTGTCACTTCCATATGGGACCCACAAGACCATGGCCCACTTGTAAACCTCAGCACTGCTTGGGATAGAGTGCTTCACCCAAAATCCTAACCATCCCCCTCACTTTCACCTAGAACATCACTACAAGGGCCCACTAGTCATGGACTAAGCCTAGCTTATATTATGTGACACAATATTTCTTGCATATGGGACCCACTAAGGTGAATGTAGGAGTGAGCACACCTTAGCTTGCATGACAAACGTGTCATTCCCTCCTTCCTCTTCCCCTCTCAGCCTACAGAGCAACCTAGAGAAGCACAACACTAGGAAACCTCGGCCATTTTGCCTCAAACTCTGCCAGACACCTCTCATCCTCTTCCTCTTCACATTCCCACCGAAGAAACCAACGAAATCCCCAAGGATCACCGGCGGTGAAGTCCTCTTCTCCGTCGCAGATAGTGTTCGATCGCACCCGATGCAACTCCGGTGAGCTCCACCCTCTCCCCTCTGCAAGAACATGATCATCACCCTCTAATCGTTCTATTTTCGTATTACCTTGCCTTAGGAATCGCCGTCCGAAGTCGCAACCGTCCTCGCTTTTGGTCCAGAGAGCGTCGCCGCAATGTGGTCACTGTTCCGGCCAGTCCAGGACGTCGCAGACCAAGTCCTCGCGCCAACATCGTCGCCTCGCCTCTAGGAGCCAGCCGACCGAAGGAATCAAGTTGCGAAGCCGTGAAGCTCGAGATCGGCCTCCGTCTTCCCCAACTCCGGCCGAAGACCCCACCGTCGATTCTGCCATCCTCGGTAGGTCTCAGTCCGATTCTTTGCATAGGAGCCATCCCTACGGAGCATCTAACCTGGTAGACACTCTGCCTTGGCTGCAGCTCAGCCGGAGCTGCCCATAGCCGTGAAACCGTGAGGATCCGCCACCGCCGAGCCATTCTCTCCATCGCCGTCGCTGTCCAAGCCCCGTCAACCACTGTAAAACCTTCGGTGAGCACCCTAGCAACTTTAGAACACACATGCATGCACTGATTTGCCCTGGGTCGAGCCACATCGCAGATCACCTCGGCATCCCGAGACACTCCACCGCTCGCGTCGCCACTGCGCCTAGCTCCGGCCACCGCCGGCGATGAAATGACCACCAATAGGATCGCCATAGTTCCCTCCACCTTTTCTCTGTTGGCTACAGCCCGAGCCGAGCTGCCATTCGCTGCCGCTGCCGCCGGGAAGCTCGCCGAGCGCACGCGCCTCTACTCTGCCTTGCCATGCCCGGTCTCTGTCACACCGCCAGGCGGGCCCGACCAGTCAGAGGCTTGGGGGCATCTTAGGAGAAGTTTAAAACTCCCAGGGTTTAAGATGTAAAACATGTTAGACTGATAAGTGGACCCGAGGACCTAATTGTAAATACCTAAGAACTAGAGAACTCTTAAAGAAAACTATAACTCTCACGTGGCTAGGATTGCGGATTGCATTTCTAGGAACTCCAGGGAACTTTCTGCATAATTACAATCACCGACCGGTGGACCCAGCCAATTTAAAATATGAGGAATTACAAGAAAAGGATAAGAGTATTATTTATTCAACTGAGAAATGGATAAACTTGTAAAAGCTATAACTAATTCATTTAAACTCCAAATTGGATGAAACAAAGTTTGTTGGAATCATAAAATTACAAACCTTATTATTATAAATTAAAATCTGGAAGAATTAATACTTAAGGTGCCTCAAAAATTAGATAAAGTATAAATGTATATAAACACTTTAAAAACCTCAACCACCTCATGTTAACTCCAATCTTGGTAAATCAAAACTTGATAAATTCACAAAATATTGAACTTTGCTAACATAAACTGAGATTTGGTTAAATTTGTACAAAAAGACACTTTTATAATTTTGGTAATAGGTAAATGCCATAATTAGTGGATAAAGGATGTAATAACTTCTAAAATGCATAGGAAATTCATATTAACTACAAATAACATGAACCCAAGTTTTTAACTTCATAATATCTTACCCTATATTTCTGTACAGAGAAGATTAACCAAAACTAATACACAAGATGCCTTTAAAAAAATTTGTATAATAGATAAATATTTTGTATAGGATATAAAAGGGAGAATAATTTCTAAAAATCATAGAAACTTTATTTTAACTCTAAATGAGTTATACCCAAATGGCAATAAGTTCACAGCGCATCCTTCCCTAAATATATAAAGTTATATTTCATAGAAACACAGTCCTAAAACACATGTATATTAAATTATATGTATAGATACCGTATAAAAGCTTAAAACTTATAAAATTAATATCTCTAAATTGCAAAATAATAAAATAGAACTTCCTTCACTAAAAATCATACAAAGTCAGTACCAAACCACTGTGTAAATTTCACACATATTAAAATAACTTCAAATTTTACCTTATATCATATTCGGACGTATTTCCGTATAGAACTTGTAAAATTCATAATAAATTCATCCCAACTCTAAAAATTGTGAAACCAATTTTGTTAGTCTTGTAAAATAGTGATGTCTAACCCGGTAGACAAGGTTTTGACAAAACTATCTGCTAAAAATATATCTATAGTTTACCTAAGGAATAAACGGTCTATTCTAATACAAATTTGTAAAATTCATAACTCCCAAACCGTAAATGATAAAATAGAAATTCCTTCACCTAAATTCACTTTAGATCAGTAGCAACCTATGGTATAAACCTCATGCATATTAGAGCATTTTGGATTTTTGCATTATTTGCTATTTATTCGGTCGTACGTTATTTTCTTTCTAGAGAACGAATTCGATATCGGTGAAGAAGTGAGATAGTTGGTATCCGAGTATTGAAGAGTAAGGCAAGTATTCTCCCCTCCTCCTTGAACCAATTGAATCCTATGTTTTGGGGGATGAAATGTATTGTTTGTAAAATTGCATGCATATTTGCGAATAACGGTATTTGAATTGTGGTAAATGGTAGTTATAACCTATTAGTTTCATGATCCACCTTAAAACATTGTACCCCTTGCTGTTTGTAACCTTAGGCTTGGTTAGAGTACTTGATTTGTACTCATAGGGGTCTATGTTAAGTTAATACACTTGCTTATGCTTAGCCATGCTTGGTAACATGCTAAATATTACAGTGATCATTATATACCTTTGAAAATAGGAATTTTATAACTTCTAGACAGAGGTGAAGCCTCTGGTTATTTGTGAACTAAAATGATGAAAAACCTGATTTTAGACTTGGGCGACAAGTGGTGTGCATATGGAGTAGTTGCACACCGATAGGGGGAGTATTCGCCCGAGTCGATTAAGGACTGAACTCGGTGTCATATTCTCATGTTAAACAGTACAACCACATGTGCTAGTATGGGATAGCCATAGTGGATTAAGTTACTTAATGTTTAGCCTTGCATTTTGGTAGGCTGAGTAGTATGGGCAGTGCCTACAAATGTACCGTAGGGCTGTTCAGAGGAGCTACCTATATCCCGTAGCGGAATAGGCGTCTAAGCATGTTCAATACAACGTTGTGTGCCTCGTGGGGAGCCGGGTAGGCTGCCGCCACGGTGCTGGGTTAAGGTGTGGGCCCGCCACCCACGGCATCGGGATAGCGCCCCGATATGGAGTAACACACCTCGTGCTAGTGCAAGGCTAAACATTAGGTGATGTAAAAGCTATGTTATGACCTCTAGACCACATTCAATGTGTAGAGTGTGGTGGTACCGACGGGTACCGGACAAACTAGAGCAATCATATCATGTGGGTAAAGTTATACAAACTCTACAGAGTCAAAACTAATCGGTTAGCCGTGCTCACGGTCATGAGCAGTATGGTTGTATCCATTGAGTATAGATTTATGCTTTTAAATGTGCTTATGAAAATGGGATGAGGATTGGTGATTTGTGAGAATTATTATGCTTATTACAATGCTTATGATGGCTTGTTGCCGTGGAGGGCAGCAAGTAGGAAAATTATTATGTTGATCACTTCCCTACTTGTTATACATGTTTCTAATGTTTTATTAAATACCGTTGCAAATGATTGTGAACTAAAATTAGCTTTATGTAAAACTGAACCCACAAATAGCCATCTCCTTGATTTTAGAGCTCGTATGTAGCGATATAGGATTGTCCTTGTCAGTACATTATTTCGGTAATGTACTGACTCTTGCTTGTATGGTTATAATTCTTTGCTATAGGTTGAGTGCTACGGGAATTCGTTACTTCTTCTGGATTGTTTCTAAGGGGTCTACCCCTAGTCGGATTGCCTGTGGTATGGGTAGACAAGCTTCCGCTGAATCATATTATTCGGTCATTTGACCTATGTAACTCTGATGTAGTAAATTTAGTTTACTTACTTGTACAACCATTTATTGAATACCATTACTAGAGATGAAAGTGTGGACTAGCAATTATCCTGGGGCTAGTCTGCATGAGTATAGGCTTAGAATAGTTGAGATACATGGAGAGTAGTTCAACCGTAGACCATGTCCTCAAAGATATGTATCGTGTTTGGTTGCCACCTTCGTGTGGTTTGACGGGCATATCTCGCTGTGCAGACTGGTGTAACTATTCTTTCAAATATCTCTCGTGTTCTTAGTCTGGCGTTTTAGTTGTTTTGCATTATAATTGGTGATTTGTATAACAAGGCTACGATGAGATTGGATGGTTACAGTTTTATTTGTCTTTCTCTTGAGATCCCATCCAACTAGATATGTCGCGTTGTTGTACCAATTACCTCTTATAGTGCAGAAAACCGGGGTGCCCACACAAGGGGGGTAGCTTAGCCAATATGGGGTGTCGTGTTGGTAGGTGCAACCTTAGCGTGGTGTGGATGGTTTGGGAGAGGTTGCGTGAACGGTCCTGTCACAGCCTCTCACGAGGTGTCGTGCTAATACACCGGCACACAGGAACGTGTGTGGGGCTGTGTCTTGTGGGTACAGTTGTACACCTCTGATCAAAGTAAATCTATTCGAATAGCCGCACCCATGGATATGGGCGATTGGTCAAGACTCACCGTGATTAGTCTCATCTTACTTAATTAACCTGACTTAATGAAACTGGTACAGTTCAGGTGGATGGTTCGGCCTGGTTAACGTGGTGTAACGTTAATCGGTGGAGGATCAATATTGTTCAACTAATCAACCTTTTACTGTTTGTGAATTACTACTGTTTGCAACTGCTTTTATGCAAATAAACCTCTAGCCTATCTTTGCCCCCGTGCATTGTGCATATTTGTGGGTGTGATTTGTTGAGTACTGCGGGTGGTACTCAGTCTTGCTCCTTTTCCCCCTCTCAGTGGTGGAGTACCTGTCCGACAAGGATTGTCAAGAGGACTAGGCTGGATCCGCCATCAAGATGCCTATGGAATGGAAAGCTTCGCTTGGCCAGTTGTATATAGACTTTATTTGTTTTTACCGCTGCATTTATGTAAGACAATTTTACTCTGTTTGTAAGACGCACTCTATATGACAACTTGGAATTGTGTACCCTGGCTTTTCTAGATAGGGATTTAATACACATGAATATTCAGAATTCGGGTTACGAATTTCTGGGCGTTACAGTATCCCTAATTACAAGGCTAGGCCCATACTCTGTCCGAGTGGCCCAAATGCTTCTCATGAGGTACCTAGGGCCCATGGCCTCCATATCAGCTGATTCGTGGATGAGGGTTTAATGCACAAATTAGCTTTCAAAATTTTGGTGAATTTCTGGGCGTGACAAGTTGGTACCAGAGCCAATCTTAACCATACGATAAGCCAAACGGTTAAGCCTTAAGGACATGTTTGCAAAAGGAAACTGTATTTGCGAAAATCTTGTTTGCTCTACCCCTTTCTGATGTTTGATTTTTCTCTCCTTACCCCTAATCAGAGGCAACAGAAGAAGGATTACTAACTTAAATTTCATATTTGTTTTAGATGGCCAACAGAGAAAGCGTGTACCTTATAGATAGTGGTTTCTCAGTGGAACTCCGCCGCATGGCTGCCGAGATTGGGTATGAGTCTTTGCCAGTATACCGCCACACAGTTGCCAACAACGGTACGGATTTTTGCTACAAGATCACGGTGACTCTCGCCTCCAACCGAGAAGACCTTCCTCAACTCACTTTCACCACCGAAGCCGATCATTTCCTGTCTGCTTGAGAAGAGGTCTCTTATGAAGCCTTGTGCCAGCTTCATCATCGCTTCAACACTACTCTGGCAAGTACGGTGTATCACTACCATCCCTCCCATAGCTTGTCAGGTCTGCACAATGGTTATGAGAATACCTAGTTTGAAGACAATATGGTGATAGTACACATGAGGACGATGCTACATTCCTTGGACGACCTCCACACCAATTACAAAGAAAGAACCAGAATCTAGATGCACGGTCAGTAGAGGAAGATTGACAAGCTGCAGAGACAGGTGGAACAACTAACACAACAAAACTAGGAGCTGTGTCAGAAGAGGATCTAGGAGTTGGAAAAGGAGCTCAAGGAGCTAAAAGGAGAAGCAGACGCCCCTCAGCCAGAAGGAGACAACCCGCCAGTAGAAGCCAAGCGCCTTCACCTTGGATCTACCAGTGCTGCACCTTGGGAAGGAACGTCAAGCCGGCCGAAGAAGTCAGAGGCTATCCGACTATCTTCCCAAAGCCTAAGCTGCACCATCAAGACTAGTTCCTCCTGTTTAGTTAGCTGCATGTGTTTGTTTTTCTTGTTAGTGTGCTAGCGTTTGCTCCTTTTGTGCTTATGTGCTTGGGTAGCATGTAACATCCTAAAAATTGTGGCAACAAAAATCTGTAAAATTTTGAACTTTTTAAAACTTTTTGCATCGTGCTGTGTCTTTGTATGATTTGCTTGTTAATCCACCATAGAAGAAACCAAGGAAACATTAAATCTTAGACTATACCAAGTTAATTCATAATCCAATTTATAAATCTTATACGAAGCATATATTATACAAGTGAAACGAAATTAAATACCAATTTGATTTCAAAATTATAATTATACAAACTGACAATCAAGATTGTAATATGGCAATAAAAGGTGGGGAATTAAAATAATTATTTTATTTCCTGAATACCCAAATACTAATGGAATACAAAAACTCAAATATCATAATTGATAAATGTAATACTAAAAATGTTCCTTGGGAAGGAAATCAAGTTTAATCCTCCAAATACAATAAGTGTTACTCATTTATATAATTAAAACATCACAACCTAACTCTTGTTACCAAATGAAATTAATTGTATAAATATATGATTACTCTTCCTAAATAAGGAATAATTTCAAAACCTAAAAACCTATTTTTTTCAAAGTCTATCTCTTAGTGGGCCAGCCCAACCAATCTAAACCTCCTAACCTAGTCTAACCCTAACCAGGCCTTAGCCTAGCTAGGCCGCCCTCCTCAGGCCCCTGTCGGGCCAGCCAAACCTGCAGAGCCGGCCTCGCCCTCTTTCTCGTCGTCCGGCAAAACCAACTGGACCGAGACGGCCCAGCCACCGGAGCTGGCCTGCCTTCCTTCCCAAGCCAGTCCAGCTCGACCATGCTAGCCCGTCGGCCCACATAGCCAAGCAGCCACCGAAGCAAGCCTACCTAGCCAAATCCTGCCTTGGTCGGCCTAGCTCGCTACCCTAGCCACTGCACGTCCGCACGTGCCTCACACGCATGCGCCATCGCCTCACGCAGTGTGACGCTCGCTTTAGGGCGCCGCTCTTGCCGTTGCACCAGCCGGCGCTCGTTGAGCCGCTCCGCCTGAGACGTTGCCACGGCCGTCTCGTTGTGCATCATTGCCCTTGCTCCGCCCGTGCGCCCGACGAGCACCGCGTGCGTGTCGTTGCAGGGCGCCTAGGCCTGCACCGTGCGGCGCACTAGACCAAGCCACCGCGCCGCTTGCGCTCGTCGTGCACGCTAGCCCGGCTCTCCCGTGCAATGCACAACCTCCCTCGCTAGCCACGCGTGCAACACGATAGAGCACGGAGGCCGTGCAGACCCCATTCAATGCACCGTTGCCACGCGACCCGGGGGCAGGTGGACCACCGCCTCACTTTTTTTTCATCCCGCGAGCTTGCCCTCTCTCCTGTCCCACGACGCCCACAACCGGAGATGCGTGACGCGCGTCCTGTCCTCGCCACGGGATTCCAAGAAGGGCGAGGACGAGCCCTTAACTGCGTCGACGACTTCCGCACCCAGGCCTTCCGTGTGCGTCAACCACAGGGAGAGAAGGACGAGCACCCATGCCACCATTAGTGAGGGTGACGACTCCTGTTGCCCCGTCGCCCCTTGCCCCGGCGTCTCACCTCTCGGCTTCTCACGGCGAGAAGGGCCATTCCCACCGCCTACAAAGCCTTGCCCCGGCTTGACGCCTCAACCTTTCCCTTTTTTCTAGCCAGCTCGACGCCCTCGCACGTGGACGTGCCACCCGAATGAAGCCAAAGACGACGATGCACCTGGTCGGACCACAAATCGGACCTCGCCACCACGTCGCGAGCCCCTGCCTAGCCCCGGACGCGCGCTCGGCCGCCGTAGCTCCCTATTTCCTCCTGCACCCGGACCAGGACTCGGTAGATCACTGGAGCTAGGAGGCGACCGACGCCGTGCTGCCCAGGATGACCCCCCTGCAGGGGCGGATCCAAGGGGTAGGCTTTATCAGGCTCTAGTCTATCCTCCGATTTTTATAAAAAATTTTCAAGTATATATGATATCTAAGTTGTAGATGGATAGAGCATGGAGGAGAAAGAACAGAGCCGTCCGGAGCTCCAGGAAGAAGAAGAACAAGGGCAGCGATCGTAATTGTGCCATTGGGAGATTAAGTGATTAAGGCTCATTTGGAAAATTTGTCACTTAGTCCCATTAACATGTTAACTCATTTAAGGTTGGAGACCCCCCTTGCCTTGCGTGTGCGTTTGCTGCAGCGGCGGCAGCGGCAAGCAGCAGCACGGTGGCAAGCAGCAGTCGGCGACGGCAAGCAGTAGGCGTGGGCCGGCGGCGGCAAGCAGGCCCAGTTCCAAGTTCCAACAGGCAACAATGAGTCAGTAATATTCTTTCAATCTTTCTAATTCTAGACTTCTAGTCTCTACTCTCTAATATATTTGTCTATTGAAGGGATTTATAATTTATAAAATTTATTAGTAGATCTGTAAATTGCAATGGAGAAGAAAACAACATTGCTTAATTACTATACTAGCAATTCAATTGACATACCCCAAACTGATAATAGCACAAATAGACCAAAGAGGCATCGGGTAGAATTTGATCCTAATGAAATTATTGCCGATATAACAAAACGAATACAAATAGATGATTATACTCCTGAAATTAGAGATCAAGTAAGGAGGGTATATTTGTTGAATGGTCCTAATAGAGCACATGGGTATAATTTTCTAAAGACATTAGATAGTAAGATTTGGAGATCCTTTCAACGGAATTGGTTCGATAAATTTGATTGGTTGGAATATAGTGTGGAAAAGGATGCTGCATTTTGTTTCTATTGTTTTCTTTTCAAGAAATCAACACAAGCCAACACATTTGGAAATGATATTTTTTCCAAAGAAGGATTCAGTCGTTAGAAAATAGCTTTGGATAGTTTTAATAAACATGTTGGTGGTCCAAATAGTTTTCACAATATTGTAAGGGGTGAATATGTTGATTTCAAGAACCAACGAGCAAGTGTTTCTAAAAAAAATTATTACTTTCTCTAAGGAGTATGAAATTTCATACAAAATACGCTAAACATCAAGATACTCGATGGGGATGTGCATCTTGCAAGAGAAAAGATGCATTACTTGCTAAATATCAAGATGTGTTGTTGGACAAGTTAGAGAAGGGAAAGATTTCAGCTGAAACAAGACTGCATCAAGAATCATCCATAGTTAGACCTGGAGATACTCGATGGGGATCACATCTGAAAACTTTGCTTCGTATATATCAAATGTGGGAGACAGTGGTGGATGTTCTAGTAATTGTAAGTGGAGATGCTCGTGAGCACTCAAGTCATGGTGAAGCTGCAGGTTTGGTAAAAAAGATGAAGTGCTTTGAATTTATATTCATCATGCATTTCTTAATGTCCTTATTGAGCATCACAAATGAGCTATCAAAATATTTACAAAAGAAAGATCAAGATATTGTTAGAGCTATGAGTTTGATTTTAGATGTGAAAGAGCGCCTGCAAGATATGAGGGACAATAGATGGAATCCATTGTTCGAGCAAGTTAAAAGCTTTTGTAAGACATACGAGATTGATGTGCAAATATGGATGATCTTATTAGAGTTATGGGTCAATCTGTTCAGAGAAAACACAAAGTGACTCAATATCATTATTACAAAGTTAATATTTTCAATATCGGTATTGATGCAACTTTGTATGAAATGAATCATCGCTTTAATGAAATCTTCTCCGCGCTAGTAGCATATATGTATTATCTTGATCTAAGAAACCTCTTCTCTAACTTTGATGTTAGCAAGCTTGTCCGAATTTATTCAAGAAACTCCCTGCTGGGACGCTGCGCGTGTACCCGCTGGACGGTGAGATCCGAGCCCCCCCCCCCCCCCCCCCCCCCCGCGATGCTCGGACGTCCGACTACCACGCCGCAGTTACCTCGGCGTCCGACTCCTCCGCGACCAGGCGAAGCACTCAGCCGCCCCAAGCTAGCTCAAGTGCCACCTTCTCGCCGGTGAACGTCCTTAAGCCTCCTGTAGGTGGCGCCCCAAGCTAGCTCAAGTGCCACCTTCTCGCCGGTGAACGTCCTTAAGCCTCCTGTAGGTGGCTTCGTACCCCGCGCCGTCGATTCTTCGCTGACTCCGGCGCCGTGCTCGCGCCACCGTGCCGTGGTAGAGACCGCCGTAGACCGCTTCGTTAGGAACCCGTTCCGGCCAAGCTTGATGAGGGGAAACCTTCCTCACGCTCCGGCAGAGATCCCTGGAGCAGCATGGAGGACGCCGCTCCCCGGAGACGGCAAATTTCGCTGGGAACCCGAGCTCCACCTCGCCTCGGCCGTGCAACCCTCGCCCTGCCCTTCCTCTGGCCACCCGCCGCCTTGAGCCCCGAGCTGTCGCCCCAGAGGCTCCACAGCTCTGCCGCCACACTCCACCTCCCTGGGAGACCGCCGCCTCACCGGCGTCCGAGGTCCCGAACCGCTGCCCCGCCATGCCAAATCATGGCCACCTCTCTACGCCACCCTAGCCATCCCACCACCGCTCTGTGGTGGACACGGCCCTCCCAGACTCCCCGCTGCCGGCCGCCCCGGGGCTCCAGCTCGGGCAAGCCGCCACCTGTAGCCAAAGCTTTCCCCGCAAGAGAGAGAGAGAAAGAGAGAGAACGTGGAAGAAAGTGGAAGAGAGGAAAAGGGAATGGGGAAAGTGAGAGAGAGACAGAGAGAGAGGGGATCAAAGGAGTGATGAGAGTTTGACGACCAGGCCCACTCTAACGAACCTTGGCTAAGAAACTAATGAAGATCATTAAAATTAACGATGAGCTTAACCAGCTTCAGTGACAAATGGGCCTAGATGGTTAAAGAAAACTAATTTAAGCACCAATTCAAAATATGGGCCACTGATAGGTGGACCCCACATACATAACAACCTGTTAAATCCCTTTTAAAGACCTAGTGGCACTGACATGTGGGCCCCACGCCGTTTGATGCCAGCCAAGCCAGTCAACTTGTTGACCTAGGCCCCACCTATCAATGACTCTAGGGTTTTCCCTTTGAAAAATAATGTTTTGAATAAATAAAATGATTGGACCCCACCTGTCAGTGAAACAAAATCATTTTCCTTTAGAAAAATAATTTGAGAAAAGGAATAAAAATTGGACACTGTGCAAACTGTTTACTTTAATGAAGTAAAATCTGATTTAACCTTTGGAAATTCATAACTAATTCAAAGAAACTCCAAATTGAGTGAAACTTGTCTCTAAAATTTTATAAATTCAATCTCTACCTTCTGGGACAGAAATAAATATGGGAAAAAAATATATTTTATGCACAATTTGCTAAATACACCAAATTGGTTAGTTAATAACCATTCTAAAAATTGCTCTTAGCAACATGTTGACTAAAATAATAATTATCTTGACTCTAAAATATGCTAACACATGCTGTAACCCTAAAATATGAAACAAGGAAATTCCAAAATGTGAGGAAGACATAATTAATATATCAAAACCCCCTTTTTGCCAAATAAAAAAGCTACCTCTTGTATACATATAAACTTGAGGGCCACAATAAATGACCCATATGACCTATAGTCTCAAAGAATCCAAATAAAATACTTTTTCCTAGTAAATCAAAGGTGACTACCATAATCACATACACCATGTTGAGTATATAAAGGAAAATAAACAAAGCAATATTCTAAATTGTTTCAAGATAAATTAAAGCATGATACCCGAAAAATGCAAACACCAATCAGGTGCTCTGATTGCAAGAGGATAGATTAAAATCCAGTACTCATCTATATATACGCCACCCACACATCCTCAACCAACAATTATAACAAAATGGAGGTCCATTTTGAACCTATTAAAGTAAAGGGGGAAGCCCTTTGACAATTCAAACATCTTTATAAGTTGTTCTATACTCACATAAATATAAATCCCACCGAAGACACCCTACCAAAATGTTATCAGTAACCATCTCACAACCTAAAATGTCTTAGAGAACTAATTTATTCCCAAATAGCATGACCCCATCATAAACCGGCTAGCATGTTGTTAGTTATATACTTAAAAGACATAATAACGAGGTCATAAGCTTAAAAGACCATATGAATTCGATTTAACAATAAGCTTATAAATAAAAAGGATAAATGGAAGAAGCTATCTAAACCACCATAAGGATAAATCACCAGAGAAAAATGTGTGAGATGTATTGCTAACCCTATAGCTAGCTTAGTCCTTTGCCCCACCTTAGTTTCCTTAGAGCCATGCCCTCCGGAGGCCCTATAGAAAGAATCAAGCCAAACCCTCAGCCTTTTGCTTAGATTAGAAAGCTCCCTAGTCGTGGGCTTAGAAATAGGACTTGCTGTCTCTTGGACTTTCTTAAGATTAGGTTTGAGGCTTTGTGTGTTAGTTGATTATTGTATTTGCTTTTTCTCGCGTAGACTAGGGCGAGCCACTATCGAGAGGATCGTGAAGGAGCCATCTGAGGAGCTGAAGGTTGGATCAAGGGTAAACAAGCAAGTTAAATTACAAATTACCATGAGCAAGGCTAGTCACTACGCCCTCTCTCCATGATCATGTTGATCCTATGTTGCGAAATAATTTGGTTGCAAACAAAATGCATGCTATATTTAAGTTGCATACCTAATTGCTTTAGCCATTCCTTGGTATTGTTTTCCCGTACCTTGATTACCATATTATGTTCAGTCCTTAATCATATAATGACAATGCTTAGTCATGCTTAATTAGTTGTTCGTATATTATGTGCTCATGACAAGTTTAAGGGTAAAAAGGGGATCATTGCCTAGGGTGGGGTAATTATCGATAAGCGAGTGGAGACATGAGCACCACTCCGCGTATCTCACATAAAAACATTTGCGAAAACCAAAAGCTTAAAGATACAAAATTGATTTCGACTAGGCGGCATAGACCGAATTGGGTGGTTCTATGAAAAGGCTAGTGCCAACCCTGGTCAATTAAGGACCGAGTCAAGAAGCTATGCGGGAAACGAACAAAGTATGACCGCATTTCTCTTATGGGCATAGACCTGGAGGATTAGGTGACCCGAGTGGGGCGGCACCCCAATCATGGTTGGTTCTGCACACAAAATATACGATGATGTGAAGTGTTGTGCTCTTGTGATTGATGACGTCAAACCTAAAATACACTCTAAGTATATATATATATATATATATATATATATATATATATATATATATATATATAGTATTGCCTGGATTTCTCGGAATCCAGGACTCTTCTCACCACCAGCTCGAGGCGTTGGGTGCTAGGGGTGCATGAGGGTTCATAGTCCTTGGAGTGGGTGCCACAATGCGAGGGAAACTGAAAGACCGAACCGTGACAAGTCTCATGTGTTGGGTGCGTCACGGATTGTGGGTAAAGGGTACATCTGCTGCAGCATGAGTAAAAACAATCTATTCGAATAGCCATGCTCGCGGTTAAAGGAGCATCAGGACTCGTTATACACTTGATTAGCCTCAGAAGTTTTTATCTTTCTTAAACTAGATTGGGATGATGGCATGTGGACTCTCCCGGGATACGGGAAGGTCGAGATTCAGAAAATGGGTTAAAACTGGATGCGAGGGTAAGCCGAACCAAGGGAAGCTTGGGTAGGAGATGATAGCTCTCGCTATTGGTTAACCACTTAAACATAACGTTGTTTTCAGTCAAAACTGCTAGGTCAAGGATTTATGAACTAATTTGTGAAAATTGCTTTTTGCAAATGAACCTTGCCACCCTTGAATCCGATATTGCACTAATGCATCTTGTTGTGGTGGCTTGCTGAGTACGTTTGTACTCATTGTTGCTCAATTTATAGTCTTAGCAGAAGATCAGGTCAGAAGAGAAGACCTTGCTCGTGTGTCCACCTGCTCAGCAGGATGAACGGAGTGTCGGTTGACACTAGGTCACGACCCCAGTCAACTGCTTGTGGGCATGTTGTTGGACCTACTACTAATCTAGTTTTCCGATGCTGTTTATCTAAAAAGGCATGCTCGTATCGACCGTAATAAAGGTAATTAACCCTTTAACCTCATTTCATTGCGATATATGTTTGTACTGGCTATGTATGTGTGTACCAACTACGGATCCAGGGATTAGTACAGGAAAACTGGGGGCCGATGTCACAGCCCTAAATCTAATTTCAGGTAATTAGGGTTATGCCCTACTATCATTAGAGTGCACTTTCATAATAGGATGCATATGTATTAGTATAGTCTGCGGAATTTCTAAAGATGATTGGTTGCACATAAAATCATGGAAAAATTCTTGTAAGCACTATCTCACATACTTAACCCACTGTAAATTTTACATGATTTTATCACTTCAATAAATACTTCAATAAAATCACTCAAATCAGCAGAACTAGGAAGCTAGCTGAAATGAATTGGTTTACTTCTAAAATTCACCAAATAAAAATGAAGATCAATTAGGTAGTGCAATGCTACCAACAGGTGTGTCAACAAGAACCCTACCACCAGTATTTTTGGCTCAATTTATCCCCCAAAGAAAACACATAAAATGATAAGATCAAGGCACTGGAGAAATAAATCAAACTGCAGAAAAACTGGATCAGTAACCCCACTTTGCAATTTCACCAAAGATGAACCAGACCACTTCTAACCCTGAATTTTGGTCAGCAGGTTAAACACATCTTTCTCTACCTCCAATAATTTTCCCCTAATTTATGCCCCTCATTAACTTAGTGAAACAGTAATTTAAAGACTGCATATTTTGGACAGCTCACAAGACAGTCTCTAGAGATTTCTCCTCTCTCAAGTCACTGACCAGTGGGACCCACAAGACTCTGGCCCATTTGTCAGCCTTACTACAGCATGGGATAGTGTGTTGCACCAAGAAATTCACCCACACCCCTCTTCTCTTCCTAGGAATTCACTTCTAGGGCCCACAAGTCATAGCCTTAGCCTAACCACAAATGTGTGAAACAATATTTTCCTACATGTGGGACCCACCAAGGATACTGTGGAGCTAATACACCTCAGCAGCTGCATGCCAGACATGTCAGCTCCTCCTTCTTCTTCCTCTCTCAGTTTACAGAGCTCCCTGGACAGCTTAGCTTGGGGAGCATCGGCCATTTCGCCCCAAACCACACCAGCAGAAACTCCTTCTCATCCTCTCCACGTTTCCACCGAGAAAGCCAAGAAAACCTCCAAGGATCACCGGATACAGAGCCCTCTTATCCTCTACCGAAGGTGTTCAGTTGAGCCCGAGTTAGATTCGGTGAGCTCTACCCTTTCCCGACCACAGGAACACGACGAGCACATCCTAACCATTCCATTTTTGTATTGCAAAACCCTAGGATCACTGGTCGAAGCAGCCGCGTTGCCGCCATGTTCTGTCTCTGCGCTCCAGCGCCGCCGCCGGCGTCGCCTCGCCGTTCTGGCCGGCACAGTAGGTCGCCGCCTGAGCCACAGCGCCAAAAACGTCGCCTCACTTCCAGAAGATAACTAGCCAAAGGAATCGGGATATAGTGCAGTGTACCGGGAGATCGACGTCATCTTCTTTCCCTCCGGTCAATCCGCCGCCGCCACCGATTCGTCCTCTCTGGTGAGCCTCCGCTCGATTCCCTGCTCCGATACCTTCCCTGGAGCTTTGCTAAATTGGTTGACATCGTTTCCCAGTCGCCCATGGACCGAAGTTAGCCGACACCGTCGTCCTGCCATCTCCGCCGCTGTTGACGCATTCCAGAAGCCGTCGTCGCCGTCCCATCTTCGCCAAGCCTCGTGCGACCCCTCAGTGAGGTTCTGCACACCTGCATGTACTGGCTGGACCGAAATAAGCCCGTAGGGCGATTTGCCTCGTCGACCCGAACACAGCCGCCGCTCGAGCTCGCCACCGGCGAGCTACGGTCCATCACCGGCGAAGATACGAGCACCTATAGGATCGCAGGGACCTCGACTACGTTTTCTCTTTTGGCCACACTGGCATCCGAGCCACCATTCGCCGCCGACACCGGCGAACAGAGCCGGCGGCAAGCCAGTCCTCGGCCTCCTCTGTTCTGGCTCGCTGGCATGTGGGCCAGGCTGGAGAGAAATAAGAAAAGAAAAGGAAAAGAGGAACTCAATTTATTTTCCAACAGAAAAATGGTTAAATTTTGTAAATCCATATCTTTTTCATCTTAACTCCTTTTTGAGTGAAACCAATTTTGTTAGTTCTATAATTTTGTGAACTTTAATACTGTGAAATAAAGCAATACCACTTCTGTACAGAAAATATCCATAAAATAATATGAAGCACAAATAACTTACTTTGTACTTAAGAACTTGAAATATTTTTATAAAATTCATTTTAACTCCTTTTGAGGTGAACGAAATTTCTATGGATTCATAAAAATGTGCTCTTTAATGTTGTAAAATAAAAGGTGAGAACTTCTGTGTGGGATTTTTCTCTAAAAATGGAAATATCTATTATATACATCTTTATAACCTAGAAGTTTATAAATTTCTAGAAAATTCATCCTAATTGCTAAAAATCTGAAACCACTTTTGTTTAACTCAGAAGATTGTAGCCTTTACTGTGGATAATTTGTATTTGACCAAAACTACCTCTCAAAATAGGCCTAAGTATTTTCTATCCTTTCTTTTTGATAAACTTGTAAAATTCACAACTAAATCATTTTTAATCAAATTTCAGTGAACCAAATTCTGTTGGAACCAGTGGGTTATGCTCTTTTTATATAAAAATACATGCCTTCTTGAAATCTTAATAGAAAATGTCAGTCAAAAATAATAACTTAAGGTTACAATATAAATAATTACAAAACTGCCATTTTCAGCCTTTTCATGTTGTTATTTTTGTAATTCATAAACCGTAAAAGATTTTGAGGTGATTCTTTCACTAAAATTCACTTTAGAATGTGGCCTACCTACTGTATTTATCCCAGCATTTATTGATCATTTTGCATAGACATGTTTATTTGGTTCTTATTGCATATTCACTTTTTATCAGTAGATTCAGACAATTAGGAGTACGTGGAGCAAGAACTTGAGGTTGAGAGTGACCACTCGCTGCAGCAAGGCAAGCATCTATGCAAGCATCTAAGCATATTGAACCCATAATTTCAATAAATTGATTTGTTTGTGAAGGAAATATCTATATACATGTTTTGGTCTTGTTAAAATGGGAAAAACGGGTAGAGTTTATATTACCCAATTGTATGCATTTCCATTCCTTGGTTATTGATTCCATGGTTATACCTTGTCACTCTTGGTTAAGGACTTTGGGGATACTTTTATTTTACCGAACGCTTAGCCATGCTTATTTCTAGACTTAGAGAAATCCGATAGATGGAGCTATCGGTTTAAAACTAGTTTACAGCGAATGGATGGGTTAAAATCTGAAAAGAATAACCTCTGAATAATAATTGAAAATATATTTGACTTGGACGGATGATAGGGCGATGACAGGATGGTGTTTTCCCGATGCAAGTAGCTCCGTCTAGGTCGTTAAGGACCAAACATGTTGACGTCTATTCAAGCACCCTACGTACTTCCACACGCCGGTATGGGACGGCATAACTTAGTAGCACGGGAGGCTGTGGCCATCTACGTTCGTCCGTCAGTCGTGAGGAAGGGTATTCCTTTGGAGGACCTCGAGCGCGCCTGGTTAGGGACGGAGGTGCCTCCCGCGATGGTGAGCCCGCCTTAGTCACCACACACACACGACTAAGTCGTCGGGGGCCCAGACGTGGTTTAGGTGGTTGGGGCTAAGCATGCAAAAGGTTTTGTTGTGACCTCTAGTCCGCACTCAATGTGTAGAGTGTGGGTACAGATATGTACGGATCAAACTAGAGTGTAGCCGTCTGGCTTCTATCACATCGTGTGGGTAAAGATGTACACCTCTGATCAGAGTAAGAACTATTCGAATAGCCGTGTCCACGGTTACAGGACGACCGCTTGATGTGTTAGTCAGTCTATGTTAGCATCCAACTTGGGATTATTGTGGTGATACCATGACTTAAGATAGTCATGGATGGATGGGTATATATGAAAGGCTTGATGCTAAATATGACTTGGTTTAGTCATGAAAAGTGTTATGCTTGTGTAGCATATATAATTGGGCAATGGTGGCCCATGGATGATGATTAGAGCATGGTTTGTGCTCATTTTTACTTACATTTTAGAACCATAAGTTTGCTGTGCTATATTTTCAGATTGAGCTATTTCACAAATGTTTATGTTTTAAGTGTATTACTTGCTCAATAAAATTAGCTTTATGTAAAATCAAATCAACATAGCCATACTCCTTGATGTAGAGACTAGCATTACTCCTTTGAACTATTATTATTGTATAAGTCTAGCTGAGTACTTGTTGTACTCGCACTGCATCTTTCAGGTGAGGATATCAACGACGCTGATGTGATCTACTATTATACCGCCAAGGGTGGTGAGGATAATGTGTAGTTGAAGTTAAGTTCTGCCCCAGTTGGTTGCCTTGTGGGATGGGTATGGCACCACTGGTTTTACCTTTTATGTTTATATTTTCCGCTGCTATCTTTTGTGCTACTCTGTGATGAATTAGGGTGTGTAAACCCTCTATGTAATATATATAACCCTGCTGCACTGTTATCCATGCTTAGAGTATTTGTGATGTTTATCAATTGCTTACGATGAAAGTGTGAGGCTAGTCGCTTTCTTGGGGACTAGCTGAACATGAGTATGAATTTAGAAATGATGAGATGCATGGACGTTGATTCAACCGTAGACCATGTCCCCAGAAGTGTGTATCGTGTTTGGTCGCCACCTTCGTGTGGTTTGACGGGTACACTTCGCCGTTTGGGACTAGTGAATCAACTCTCCAAATATCTCTTTATTTCTGAATTCGGCGCGTTGGATTTGTATTGTGAGTGGGTAAAGATTATGGCAAGGCTGTGATGAGGATGGATGGTTACCGCATTTATTCTGTTTTTATTTGAGACCCCATCCATCTAGATATTTTGCGTTGTCATAATAATTACTCTCCATAATGCACTTTCGGGGTGCCCACAGCCGACATAGTGTATGGCGTATGTCAGGTGGTGATATGGCCATACTAGTTTGGCAGTGTAATAATCAATAACTTTATTCATTACGGTTCAATAATAATTTAAAATCTTTAGTAAAGAGTTGCTCATTTCTCTCTCTTTTGCACTATACCTTCTTCTCCCCCTTTAATCCTTTCATCATGGATAGTCAATTTTGTACTAAATGTTTGGAGGAAGAGATTATGTTGGATTCAGCCTTTTGGTCATGTTGACCGCAATCATAACCAGTTTCACCTCAAGCAATGCAAACCCAATTTTGCTTAAACCCTAGTTCACTAAGAGTCAGGTGGACCTTTGTTGGAAACAAGCCTTGGTTTGGATATGAAATTATAAATGGAACCTACCTAAAGATTGTGAGAGCTACTTTCCCTAATGGAAGTAGGTGATCAGTTGTATGTCTGCCAGATGGAGCTAAGCCTTAAGAAGATTTAAGAAGGCACAAGTAATTAGCAGTTAGTTCAGTTCATCTTCAAAGATTACGACCGAATCTCAGAAGACAAAGCAATTCATTAGGAAGATAAGAAAAACATGATGTAGAATAGTAAGAGGCAAGTCAAGTCAAGATTGATGGATCATCCTCGTCGTTCCAACTTTCTCGGGAGAACAACCCTACTGGTCACAATCAAGACCACAAAGATAATGTTTGAATATGGATTATTTCTCGAGATTGTGTCTAAAGCCGAAGCACTAGTCATCGTAGAGACGCATCAACAACGCTGTCATTATAGAAGTCACTACAGTAACGGAAGGACAAGTTCAGAAGTTGGAAGAAGACAAAACATGCCTAATTCTCGATGGAGTTAGTGAAAGCTAGTTTATGTTGATGAAGTTAGTGAAAACTAGTTTATGTTGGTAAAAGTAAGCCTAATCAAATTATTATTTTCAAGGATAATATCAGTCGTCACCATGATGCTAAGCCTATCTACACCGACCGATGGTACCAAAGACAGAAGTACCGAGGGAATGAAAGGTTTTTAAGCTCGTATCCCAATGAAAGACTTGGATCATGAGAGTGATTGGGAACCTAGAACATAATCGACAGGAAGCAAAGGATAACCTCATGCAACCCAAGAGCAAGATTGGAAGATCTTCGAGTTAAAGCTCAGCAGAAGCATGGAGGATCCCAACCACAAGTAGTGAGTCAAACACTACCAAACCGTGGCAAGTTAGATGGTACGTTCTGAATCGAGAAGTTGAAGCAAGTACTCAAGAGGACCTAGGCATTGACATAAGGGTTTAAGAATTTTGACTATGGATCAATCAGTTGAGAAGTGATGATATTAGAATAACTAATGGGAAGTTCAAAAGGTCGTTGGTAACGAAGAAACGAAGAGGGATTCATAAGATCAACAACCACGAAAGCAGTTGGTGTAGCTATCAGACAAGACACCTACAATGATTCTGAAAGCCACAGATGAGTATTTCCAACACTATTATGAGAATCTAAAGTATGAGGATGATAAGGAAAGCTAGTAGGAAGGTAGCCAGAATGGTGATTGATAAAGAAACCAGGTGAAGTAAAATCAGTAGCAAGAGGAAAGTATTCCACCATAGAGGATCAGTAGTCAAGAATACCTCGATACCGTCCATAAGATGTTGCTCAGCTGACAAGTCGGTATGCCACCAAACAACACCAGTAACAAAAGGACAATTGAATTGATTTGGATCAGTCACTAAAAAGGGATCGGGTATAATTGGAAGTCGATCAAACAACCAAAGACAGGATTGACAAAGGGAATAACCTACTAGCCTAGAGGAGCCATTGGATACAATGGACACTTAGACCCAAGATTAGAAGTTGGATTCAAGCATGAGAGTTCACTGGTTGTGGTAAATGGATTGAGATAGAGATTACCACCAAGACAGACAACGAGAATAAACTTCAAGGAGTGTCACTAGAGGAGAGTTGCTTGGAAGAAAGAGTTGGAGATTGACCAAACATGTTTTCTTTCTAGCCGCACAAATCTCGGGACGAGATTTCTGTAAGGGGGTGGATTTGTCACACCTTGAAAATTGCCCTAATTAAAAATTATTATAGGTAAATGGAAATACAAGAAATCACTAGAGAAAGTTGTTTGTGAAAGTGTTTGAATAAAAACCTGAAATTTTCAATCTTAAAAATTTCCAAGCTAAAAATTTTAATTAATGCTTGGTCGCTTTGATATTCCATAGGGTTGGCTAGAATATTTTAAGCATTCAAGTATTTATAATAATGGACTTTCTTTCTGTTTCATGGTGATTTTTACTTCTGGTAAATTCCCCATGGTTTAATAAACTCTCTGAAATTTTCTTGGATTTTTCGGAGCTCCATAATTAATTTTAACATTTACTAACATCATTTCAATAATTAATTAAACAACAAACAAATTCTCTAAATTCCTTTTCTTTTCCCTTTTCTGGGTCGTTTCTGCTCCAGTCCTTTGGCATCTCCTTGATCAACTCAAAACCGGGGTACCCTCCTCTTCAAATGCCTGGCGTAGTTTCCGAATCCCTAAAACATCCTCGAAATCCGGAATCCGTAGTTCACGAATTTATTCGATCTTGAAGCCCTAAAATCCCTTTGATTTCTCAATCCAAGATTCTCGATATCCAAAATTCCTCAAATATCCATTTTCCTTATTGAAATAAATCCATGATAATCCCTCAAAATTCTATTTCGTCGAAATAAATCCAAATCCCCAAATAGCCCAATTTCAGTCTCCATAAAAATATTCTCGTCAATACCTTTATTCCCAGAATATTTACAATATTCTGAATATTCCAATTTTCCAGTTCCCGAAGTATTCCAATATTCTTAATATCCCAAATCCCTTTTATTCCAAAAGATCCCAAATATTCCAAGTTTTGGCTCCAATCCATATCTCCATAAATATCCTCATTCATCTGATCCCCCAAAACATTCCGAATATTCGAGATATCCTCAACTTTCTAAAATTCCTGATATTATAATATTCTGATTCCCACAAAATATTCTCCATTTTCCGACCCTCAAAATATTTCGATATTTTGAGTGTTCGAATATTTCCTATATTCTCTAAAAACCCTAAATATCCCTCAATTCCCGAGTTTCCAATTTCCAAAGATATCCCAATATTCGTAATATTCCAAAATTCAAAATATTTCCTTAATTTCCAGTATTCCTATTTATTCCTTGAATTTCCTAAATTCAATTTCGCAAATTTGGAAAAATTCTAGAAAACCCCTTTCCTTTTCCCCTTTTTCCTTTTCCTTCCCTTGCTTTTCCTTTTTTCTTTTCCTCCTTCGTTTTTCTTTTTCCCCTCTTCTTCCTCCTTCCTTCTTCTTCTTCCTCCCGGCTCTCTCCCCCTCATTCTCTCCCTTTCAGCCAACCCAAGCCTGAGCTCGACCCGGACCACCCCGGTGCCGGCCTCCTCAGCCCACGCCACTCTGCCGCCGCCTGGCCTGGCCCGCCCCAAGCCACGCCACTGCCTGCACATCTGTGCAACCGCCGCCCGCTCCTCCCGGAATCGGCGCCGTGCCGCCACCACGCCCTAGCACCTCTCTTCCTTTATAAATAGCCATGCAGAGCCGCCGCCTCCTCTCTCCCTCTCTATGCCCTAAGATCCTCACCGCTGCCTCTGCCTTACCCGCCAAACGCCTAGCGCTGCCGCTCAGCCCCACCACTGCCTAGCGCCGCCGCTCTGCATCTCGCCACCGCCGCCATTCGGTCATCGTCGCTAGCGTCACCTTTGCGTCCTCAGCCCGTCGCCGGTGAGCTCCACCACCGCCATTCGCCACCATCGCCTCTTTTCCTCTCTGGCACCGTCCTCTGTTCCTCCCCAAATCATCGCCGACCCCCGCCTCCCGTCTTTCCTCACCATCCTCAGCCCGCCGGTGCTCGCTGTCCTTGGTTGCCGTCGTCGTCGCCCTCCGCTGCCAGTCGCCGCCGCTTGTTGTCATCGCCGTCGAACGCCCTCGGCCTTGCCGGCTTGCTCCATGGTGCCGGGCGCGCGAACTCACATCGCCCAGGGCCACTGACCTATGGGCCCGGTGCATCCCCTCCTTCTCGGTGTATGGCATGTGGGACCGGAGTGTTGAATGCCCAGCTGATCTCAACCGTCGATCATCCTGATTATTTTGGAACTGTCCAATCTACATAAAACACTAAGCTGATCCCAACCGTTGGATGGTCTTGATCGAATCTCCACCGTCAGATCCCCATCACCCGATCCTATGCCACGTCAACCCTAAGCCACCTCGTCATCGTCCACCTTGGCCGCCTCGGTCACGTGGCCTTCCACATTACCCGGTCTACCATCTATACTTCTTCTCTGGTCCATAGACCCAACCCTTGTGAACCCAGCCATTGACCAGTGGGCCCTACTTCCTTTTCCCATTCAAAAATAAATCCTGTGATAATTCAAATCCGAGGGAATATTCCGAGAAAATTTCTTCTCCAATTTCTTTTCGGATTTTCTCTGAATTCAAACTTCTGGAAGTCGTATCTTTTCTGTCCGAACTCCGATGAGACCCGTTCTTCTTCCTAAATTCATCTAAAATCAAGATCTTATTTGGAGTTTCTTAGGGTTGTTTCCTCATTTTGCATGTAGTCGCGTAATTTCCGCCGTTTTGAAAGGTCACAAAGTACGAGGAAGAGTTCGAAAGTTCGACTGAAGACTTTTTTATTGCAAGGCAAGTCACACAACATTCCCCTTGAGCATGTTGATCCCATTTGTGAAAACTATTTTATTTTAACGTTATTGCATGCAATGTTTTGGAATGTCATTTTTACGGGTAATTATTATTATCATATATTCTTTGCTAATGGCCGTGAATTAATATTGATACCTTTACCTTGATACCCTAGGTAATTAATATTGACTAGCTGGATGGCTATTTAATAGTCTAGCTAGATTATTTAGGATCTGCTTAGCCAATGCCTAGAAACCCTAGTGTCATTTTATGTGGGGAAACTATTGATTCAACAATGGTTAATTAGTGATTAATGGCTTTAATTTCACGACAATTGGTCATGGTTGGTTAATTAAACTTGCCAACTAAAACTTGACTAATGGTGGATTGTGAGCACATGAAATGATGATGTTGCTAGTGGTGCTCATGATAGTTAAAGACCGGTTCGCGAGCAACTTATTGTGAAGCAATACCCATACTAACTACAAGCTAGAATGGGTAATGGATTGACTGGACATGTGGCGAGTTCAACAGGAGGCACAAGGGTGTGTTTGTGGCTGAATAAGTCCACTCATGGCAGTTATCAATAAATCCATGTTTTTGGGCGTTGGACCATCTCCCCATTGGGTACCTGATCAGTTCCTGCCAGAGACAGGTGGTTCAGCGGGTGGCTCTTCTTTTGGGCAAGTTGCATAAAAGGTTTTGTCACGGTTTCCCCCTTTACAGTACCATGGTGGTATATCAGGGCATGGTGACATGTGTGGAACCGTGTCTTTTGGGTAAATTAGCACACCTCTGGCCAGAGTAAAATTGTTCGAATAGTCTAGCCCGTGGTTAATGGGTGGCCTATCAATGTTTTTCATGATTAGTCTCACACTACTCATTAATAGTGATAAATAATGGAAACTTGATTGCTTCAGGTTTGGAGGGTTTTAGTTTGGGCCTGAACTGTATTGGAGTGTTGTTCAGTGATCGGTTAAATGCTGATAATAATTTAACTTAACTATTTTTGCAATGTTTTTAGATACAAATGTTTTAAATGTTGTTTTTGCAAAGAAGCCATCACTTGTACTGCATCGTTGGTCTGATAGCTAGCTGTAGAAAGCATGCATGTTCACTATTCTGGTAGCTAGCTAAATTAATAGTTCTGTGAGAAATTTTTTTTGTTCTCACCCTATTTAGCTAGTTAATGAGTAGCTAACTACTCAACTTTCCAAGCCATTAGATTAAATTTAAACTTTATAGTTTTGTTAGATTTTCTAGCTATATAACTCCATATAGTATTGTTAGCTTGAACTTTTTTTAGGTGATTCTTACCTGAGTAGGCCAGGATAGTTCTGGCCTACTCAGGTAAGAATTATCTAGAAAAATTGAGGCTAATGATACCTAGATATACAAGTAACTAATTAGATTTGTTACAATCTAGGAGGGAGCTTAGTTTTCTTAGCAGAATTTCATTTCACAATAAGGGTCTTTCTCTTCAATATCTTCTTGGAAATAAGTACATCTAGATCCATCCTAACTTATATAACTGTAGATTTCTCTTAATGGTTCAGAGGCATCTACTTATTTCAATCTGTTTTGTTAGCTACATAATTCCAATTATTTTTGTCAGTTAATAATATCTCACTTCATTAGGACTTTTTGTTATTGCACAGTCATCCATGGGCAAATTAGTAGTTCTGTTTACTGGGATTTGTCTATTATTTACTGGGAATTAGTAGTTCTGTTTTGCAAATTCACTGCATGTTTGATGTTTGGGGAAATCTGATAGATTAGCACCTCTTTTTGCTGTGGAATCTAAAAAGAGAATTGGGCATACTGGCTTTATGGCATTTCTTACTAGATAAGTGATTGACAAGTGCTGTTTTGTGATCTAGTATATTTCAAATAGTTGCTGAACTTTGTAGGATGTAAAGTCAAGTTAAAGTTCAGTTAAATAAAAGTGTTCAGTACAGAAGTTTTTTACAAGAAGTAAGTTTCAAGTGATTTTTTAGTACTATCTCTGTGATATCTTACTTTCAAAGTAGTGATTGAGTACATCATTTTCCTGATAAATAGCTATCTAAGTTAGTTTTATCTTCTACTAAAATAATACTTAGTTTTGTTAGTTACGAGCTTGATTAGTTACTGAGCTCTCTATTGAGTTACTGCATGTTCTGTTTTAATTGATTGTATCAACCCCTACCAGGAAAGCGATAGCCTAAAATTGTGCTATCTGCAAGTATTAGGTCTTTAACTAGGAATACGGTGAATGGGGGAATAGGGGTATGTAATTATTTACCATGGCTTAGTTCTATAATTTTGTTATGGAATTGTGTCTGATATGCTATCTGCAAGCATTTGATATTCTGCTTTGAAATATTTTAGAGTTCGCTCAATCCGAACTAGCTTTAATTTAGGTATGGTCTCTCAATGAGAAGGTATTATCTGACCTTTTTTTTGGTAGAGAATCTGTATGTTTGATACATTTATATCATTAGCTATATTAGCTATTTTTTGTATTTGGACAACTTGTCCATTTCTTAGCTATTTTTTTCTGTTGAACTGGTTTTTGAAACATGTGAATTTGTTTTCTCCTTTTATGATGTGTAGGAAAATGTCCTCATCAAGTTTGAGTGATAAGAAAAAGGTAGATAAAATCATTGGAGAGCCCATCATGGGAAGTTTCAATGCAACTGGTGTGGGACCTTCGTGCAATGCGTATTCAAAGGTATATATTCCTAATATATACATTATATCTTTCAGATTGCCACTAGTAAGTAATTCAATAAACAGTGTTTCTGATTCTCACTGTCCTACAAGCCTAATTTGTTTATATATATATATGCAAGGCACTGATTAACTTTTTAAGTGATGAACATACATATAGATTTGCAAGATTCCAGGCTCACCTGATGCACTTTACTATAGGTAATAGGTTCCTCCATATCAAATCAAATTAATCTTGGTTTAGGCATAGCTATTAAGTATTTTTATATTTTTTGCAATATTATACTCATAAAATTGAAAGTTTAATTGTATGAGTATAATGTTTGTAGACTTTAGTTGCAAGTCTCATGTTATATTTAGACATTACATATAGCCCACCTGATGAACTTTACTTAGGTAACTCTTAATATGTGACAGTACTGGAAATATAATGTGAATATTTTTTGATTATATGAGTTGAAAGTTTAAAACATGGACTAAAATGTAGTTTTTAACATACGTATGATCTTTCCTCACTGAGCTGATTCTCATGTAGATTTCAGTTTGAAAGTCTCATGTAATGGATTGAAAATCTTTTGAATATGTATATTGAAAGTTTTAAAATATGGACTGAAAGTTTAACTTCAGTAGTTGAAATCTTCAAGATAGCTTTCCCTATAAGCAGCTAGTACTCATTGTGGAGGCCATTGGCCCTGGGTACCCCAAGAAAGTCAATTACGGCCACTCGGACAGAGGGTAGGCCGGTCCCTACAATTGGAGATAGAGTAGGACTCATCTTCATATTACTTTGTATGACAAGAAAATGGATATAGTCCTAGCCGGATACTCTATGTACTGATATGGAAAGCCCTTGATCGCATCTGACTAGGTTTCTTATCCTGTAACCCTTATCCCTCCAGTATATAAGGAGAGATAGAGAGCCCCTTAGGGCAGATGATTCTACATACCACGAAAGCAATACACCACAACTAGAAGTAGGGTATTACCTCACCTCAATGGTTTGAACCAGTATAAATCTCGTGTGTCCTTTCGAATCCATTGAGTTTAGGTCCAACGAATAGCCTCATATAATTATTGCCGATACAAAACATTGACAGTTGGCGCGCTAGGTAGGGGCTTCGTCGAGATCATCGTCATCAAGCCCGATGGATCCAACCATAGGAGTCAATGGTATCAACTTCTCTCTCGGACAAGCCATCAGATTCGGGAGCCTCGAATTCATCACCGACAATCTCGGCAATCTCACCTTGTCCGACTCGGTTTCCACCCAATCGGCTAGGGACCAAGCCAACTCAGCGCCTGTTGGCCTACTCAACGCCGCAGCAGTTTTCAACATTCTGCTTCAACAACACCCAAGATCTACGAGTTCTAGGACAACTCTCTTTCCTAATATTTGACTCGGATTCGGCTCCGAGCCAATCGAGATCAGGTCTAGGGGAGACGAGATCGTCAATTTCCCACTTGGACTCGACAACGCCGCAACAATCTTTAATTCCAATCTGATGTGGCAGACTCAATCCTATGGAATTCAACTCGGATACGGCCCATAACCGCTCAAGATCAGGTCCATGGAGGTTGGGGTCATGATCACACTACTAAACTACTCCGGATCTGACTCCCAGTCGGACAGCAGCTTGGGAAGCTTTTCTCCACCACGCGAGGTCTTCATTGCGTCAAAGGGATCAACTCCAACACAAGATGCATGCCGACTACGCGATCAGGAGGAGGAGGAGGCTCGCCGACTGCGTGAGCAACAGGACGAGAACGTGCGACACCTACAAGCCAAGTGTGACGCATGCAATGACAACTTGCGCAAGGCTGGGCGGACTGCTCAACAAGAGGTCCTCCAAACCCGAGTAGGTGACCACGATGTCTTCGTGATCCCACAACAGAACATCGTGGCCGCTGCCACGCTGTTAAACACCTTGCAGTTCGGGCCCGACCACCAGGCTACCCCGACTATCACAAAAATTAAAGTAATGATAACTGCTGCAGCCTGTCAACAGCAACAGCGATCTGGAGATACATTTGTACCGTCTAACAAAACATCTTCGGGTGCTGCGACTTCATCTGCTTTAGTACGACGCCGAGCAACTGGCTCTGGTCAGCACCACTGGGAGTTCCATCATACGTCTCTCGACAACCATAATAACGACTGATTGCAGTACTATCATGATGAGCGCTGGGATAACCAGGACGCTCGAGGACAACTACCACAGGATCTCTGCTACGACATCAATGCTCGACGCCGGGAATGCGAGGAAGTGAACGCCGCTGACTTGAGGATGAGCACGAGCGCTTCGGCCTCCACCATGAGCGGTTTCATCGTCGCGGTCGGAGTCAGAGCCCTCACCTAGATGAAGGAATTCCGGCCTTTACTCATGAACTACAACAAGTTGATTGGCCATCCAGCTTCAAGCCAACTGGCAAAGAGATGTACGACGGCAAGACCAATCCGGAGTCTTGGCTTACCATGTATACCTTAGCGATCCGTGCGGCTGGAGGTGACCACAAGGCCATGGCGAATTACCTCCCAGTCGCTCTAGCCGACTCGACACGTATGTGGTTAACGTGGCTTCCCAGACAGTCAATTGGCTCCTGGGGGGAACTCCGTGAGCGCTTCATGACTAACTTCCAAGGAACCTACGAGAGGCCGTCATCCAAGTACGATCTGTACCTGTGCCATCAGAGGAAGAACGAGTCCCTCCGCAATTTCATTAAGCGTTTTTCTAAGAAAAAAGACTTAATACCTAAAATCAAGGACGAGGTCGTCGTTGCCACCTTCCGCAAGGGAGTCTGAGACGTGCCGTTCATCGCCAAGTTCACTCGAAAGCCACCTAACTCCATCAAAGCTCTCTTAGAGATGGCTAATAAATATGCTGATTTAGTTGACGTAGTGGCAGAGGCACTTGATGACAAGCCCCGACAGAAGGAGTGATGGGAAAAGGACGACGCGGCCCTATCCAAGCCTGGTAACCGCAAGCGGAAATCTAGGGACTTCATTGCGGCAGTCGATCATAACCGTCCTCGACCTCCTAGAACTGAAGATTATCAGAACGGCAATTGACATGCTTGGGGGCTCAAAAGCTCAAATGCAAGGATGACATCCCCACTCCCAACTTGTGCAATACCAAACAGTTAAGTCATTTTCTGATACATATTTCCTCCTTTATATGATATTCTCATCTAAATGGGCCAGTAGGCAACTCACTTCCTTATGGTTTGACTCGGATATGGCTTAGTGCCAGTTGGGATCAGATCTAGGGGGATGAGATCATCAATTCCTCACTCAGCCTCGTCAATGCCGTAGCCGCTTACACCTAATAGGTGTACATACTGCGTATTTTTTATTTTTGCTCTTAACGATTGCAAAAGTACTTGAGTAGCATAAATTCCGATCCGTGAAACTTTGCTCCATGAGACGCAAACTCAAGTCACCCAAAATACGTGTCTGGGAAAGATCCATGAGCCAACTCCCGACACTCGGGGGCTATGACTAGTCAGGCAGATTGTTTAAACGTAAGGGGTCAACTACTCGGGTAAATTAATATCAATAAGAGGAGGAACACATATTTACATCTATTATAAAATACATAAATGTTCTTGGGTGATTGTTTTCTTTATCAAATGCTACTCATCCGATATATTTATAATGCAGGGCCAGTTCCGGATACACGTAATAGGAACTCATGGCTACGAGCCTATCTCTTACGCTCGGGGGCTAAACCAATCTGCCATGATACACTTGGAGTGCGATGCTTCAAGAATCACTCGGAATGCTCCATGAGAGCTACTGATCAAGTACTTGCGCTAGTCGGGACACGGATGTCACCTTTACCTTGGTACGCCCCATGGGGGCTAATAACCGACATCCAGCACCAGTCGGGACTTGGGTACCACACTGCTGGGTAGGGTACACCCCATGAGGGTCGCCAGCCGAATCCTATGCTAATGCGAGGTGCGGGTACCTTATTTGGCCACAACTCTGCTAGGTAGGATATGCCTCATGAGGGTCATCAGCCGAATCCTATACTAATATGAGGCTCGGGTACCTTATTCGACTACAATTTTTCTAGGTTGGGTATGCCCCACGAGGGTCGCCAGCCGAATCCTGCCCTAGCACAGCGTTCGGGTACCTATTTGGCCAAAACAGGGAAACAAGCCACTACTAGAGCTTTCAGTCGGAGGTAGCACCAAACCCGAAACCTACGAAGGTGTTCATTGTTTTTCAAGATTGGAAGACTCCAATCATTCGATTCCTACTGAAAGACGAACTTCCTAAAGATCTCAACGAAGCCGACTAAGTCAAGTGATGGAGCAAAAGCTTTATCATAGTCGAAGAAGACCTATATCGTCAAAGCGCATCCAAAGTGCTCATGCACTACGTCACACCTGAGAAGGGCAAGCAGATCCTGCAATCTATCCACTCGGGCATCTGTGGCAACCATGCTGCATCCAGAATATAAGTCGGAAAGGCTTGCAGACAAAGATTCTTTTTGTTGACTACGGTTACCGACGCTGAAGCACTCATCTAGTCATGTGAGGGATATCATTTTTTCGCTCGGCAAACTCAGTGTGGGAGCCATGGGCCCCGGGTACCTCATTACCAGCATATGGGCCACTCGGATAGAGGATGGACCAGACCATGTAATTAGAGATAAGATAGCACCCGGCAGGCTGTGCCTTGTATAATAAGGAAACATAGCCTTAGTCGGATAGGGTTCTATCTCTAAGAAGGAAATCCCTTGGTCGTATCCGACTGGGATCCTTACCATGTACCCCTGTCCCCTAGTATATAAAGGGAGGCAGGGCGCCCCATGAGGACACGCAAGATCATTGATCGCAAAATCACCTCAGAGGAATAATACCTCAACTGGACGTAGGGTATTACCTCACATCGAGGGCCTGAACTAGTATAATTCTCTTGTGTTCCTCTGCAATCCACCGAATTCTAGGTCGCCGAGTAGCCCCATAGTATTATTGCTGGTGCAAAGCATCGACAGTTGGCGCGCCAGGTAGGGGGCCAGCGAATTCTTCATCAACAGATTCGATGGATCCCATCAACGGAGTCAAGGGCAACAAGTTCTCCAATGGAGACATCATCACCTTCGGGAGTCTTGACTTCGTCGCCGATCAACTCGGCAATCTTTCCCTGGCTGAAGCAGATCCAATCTCGCCAGCCGAGGAGCCAGCCGGCGTTGCGCCAGTCGGCCCCAGGGACGTCGCCATCTCCTTCGACGATCTATTACGACAGTCCCTCACATCGCCGGACATCGGGACAACTCTCTCCTTCGGCGTCTGACTCGCGCTAGGCCTTGAGCCAGCGCGAGTTAGGCCAAGAGGGGGAGAGATCGTCAATCTCCCGTACGGATTCGGCGACGCTGTGCATCTACAATCCGCGCAGCAGACCCGACCTCCAGCAATTCAGTCTGGACACGGTCATGAACCGTTTCAGATTGGATCTAGGGAGGTCGGAGTCGTCCTAACTCCGATAAACTACTCGGAGCCCGACACTAAGTCGGATGGCGGTTCGAGCACCAACTCGGACTCCACCTCGGCAAGCTTCCTCCTCCCCCGCGAGATCTTCATGGCTTCAGCGCCACCTTTCGAGGTGCGCCGACTGCAAGAGGAGCAGCAAGAGGAAGCGCGCCGACTACAACAACAAGAGGAGGCCAACCGACAAGCTCGCAATGACGGGCTTAGACAGGCTGGGCGAGCCGCCCAGCAGCAGATCCTCCAAACCAAAGTCGGCGACCACGACGTCTTCGTCACGCCACAACAGAACGTGGTAGCCGCCGCAACTCTGCTGGATACGCTCCAGCTTGGGCCGGATCATCAGGCCACACCAACTATCGCCAAGATCAAGGCGATGATTACTGCTGCCGCCTGCCAGCAGCAAGAACAGTCAGGCAACACTCACATACCGACCCATCGGACGGGCTCTCCAGCGGCGGAGTCATCTGCATCAGCACGGCATCGGGCGGCCGGCTCCACCCAGCAGCACGAAGAGTCCCGCCAAACAACGCTCGGCAACACCAACTACGACAACCGGCGGCGTCACCAATACGACCGCCGACCCAATCAAGACCTCCGAATGCGATTACAACGTGATCTTCGCCACACCCTAAGGGCCCGGCGCGAAGAACGCGAAGAAGATGAACGCCGCCGACTGGAGGATGAACACGAGCGCTTCGGTCTCCACTTCGAACGGCTACACCGCCAAAACCGAAGCCCGAGTCCTCACGATAACGAAGGCATTCCAGCCTTTACTCGGGAGTTACAGGACGTCCGCTGGCCAGTCGGCTTTAAGCCTACCGGAATCGAAAAGTACGACGGCAAGACCAACCCAGAGTCCTGGCTCACCATTTACGTCCTAGCAGTTCAAGCTGCTGGGGGCGACAGCAGAGCCATGGCTAACTACCTCCCAGTCGCATTAGCCGACTCGGCGAGGACATGGCTGACAGGCCTCCCAAGGCGGTCGATCGGTTCCTAGGGACAACTCAGGGAGCGGTTCATCGCTAACTTCCAGGGGACCTACGAGAGACCGGCTTCCGAGCACGACCTTTACCAGCTGCATCAGAAAAAGAACGAGTCTCTGCGTGAATTCATCAAAAGGTTTTCCGAGAAGCGTAATCAAATCCCAAGCATCAAAGACGAGGTCGTCATCGCCGCCTTCCGCAAGGGAGTAAAAGACGCCCCGCTTATCGCAAAGTTCACTCGGAAGCCACCATCCACTGTCCGGACTCTCTTCGACATGGCCAACAAATACGCCGACTCGGCCGAAGCCGTCGCTGAGGCCTTCAACGAGAAGAAGGAGCCCCGACAAAGAGACAACAAGGCGAAAGCCGACAACGAGCCGCCCCAGAACAAGCCTGGCAGCCGCAAGCGGAAGTCGGACAACGAGGTGGCCAACATGGAGCGCAGTCGGTTGCGGCCCCAGCGGAACAACGACTATCAGAAAGTCATGAGCGGGCCTTGCCCATTTCACCCCAAGGGCCGCCACGCGGCCAAGGACTGCCACATGCTCAAGAAGTTCGCCTCCGAGCAAGCTTCATCGTCTGGCGCCGACAAGGACAAGGACAAGCCAGACTTGGGTCCGGCTGACGATTTCCAGGACCCCCAAGCCGAACTCAACCACATCTTCGGGGGGCCACTCGCGTACGAATCCAAGCGCAAGCAGAAGCTATCAGCACGGGACATTAACACGGTCTCCACAGCCGACACCCCCCAATACCTGCGCTGGTCGGAAACGGCCATCACCTTCAATCGCGCAGATCACCCAGATCGGATTTCCCACCCGGGACGATATCCACTCGTCCTGGACCCGGTCGTCAAAAATATCAGGCTGAAGAAAACCCTCATCGACGGAGGCAGCGTGCTCAACATCCTGTTCGCCAAGACTTTGGACGAGATGAGAATTCCTCGTTCAGAACTACGGCCGAGCACCACGCCCTTCCATGGGATAATTCCCGGCTTGTCATCAACCCCACTCGGGCAGATAACCTTGCCGGTGACCTTCGGCACGCGGGACAATTTTCGTACAGAAAACATCTGCTTCGAGGTCGCCGACTTCGAAACCGCGTATCACACGATACTCGGACGACCGGCCCTCGCCAAATTCATGGCGATACCGCACTATACGTACATGGTGCTGAAGATGCCCGGGCCAGCAGGAGTCCTCTCCCTCCACAGCGACGCTAAGCAAGCCTTCACCTGCGACAAGGAGAGCTGCGAACTGGCTCAAACACAAGAAGTGGCAGTCGGGCGCGACAGCATCCGGCAGGCCGCTACACCTGAAGTCGATCAAGATCCAGTTCCGGCGAAAAAAGCAGCGAAGTCGGGAATTTCAGCGGACTCTGACACAAAGAAGATCCCCCTGGACCCTTCCGACCCCTCCAAGACTGCCTTAGTCGGGACCGGACTCGACCCCAAATAGGAAGACGCGCTCGTCACCTTCCTCCAAACCAACAAAGATATCTTCGCGTGGAAACCGTCCGACATGCTGGGCGTACCAAGGGAGGTGATCGAGCACGCCCTACACGTCAAGCCAGACGCCAAGCCCGTCAAGCAATGGCTGCGGCGCTTCGCTCAAGACCGCAAGGATGCTATCCGGGAGGAAATCACCAAGCTCCTCGCAGCCGGGTTCATCAAAGAAGTCTACCACCTGGACTGGCTGGCAAACCCAGTTCTGGTCCGGAAGAAAAACGGTAAATGGCGCATGTGCGTCGACTACACCGACCTCAACAAAGCGTGCCCCAAGGACCCATTTGGTCTTCCCAGGATAGATCAGGTGGTTGACTCCACGGCGGGGTGCGACCTACTCAGTTTTCTCGACTGCTACTCGTGATATCATCAAATTAGCTTGAGGGAACAAGACTGTTTAAAAACATCTTTCATCACGCCGTTTGGAGCGTATTGCTATATCACAATGCCATTCAGTCTGAAAAACGCAGGCGCAACTTACCAACGTGCTATTCAGCGCTGTCTGCACACTCAGATCGGGCGCAACGTGGAAGCCTACGTCGACGATGTGGTGATCAAGTCCAAGTCCAAAAAAGACTTCATTGCCGACTTGGAAGAAACATTCCAAAACCTTCGAAGATTCAAGATGAAGTTGAACCCGGACAAGTGCGCCTTCGGGGTGCCGTCTGGGAAGTTACTCGGCTTCATCGTCTCGCACCGCGGCATCGAGGCTAACCCGGAGAAAGTCAACGCCATCAAGAACATGGCACCCCCGACCAACCTTAAAGACGTCCAGAAGCTGACAGGCTGCATGGCGGCACTCAGCCGGTTTATCTCCCGACTGGGCGAACGGGGCATGCCTTTCTTCAAGCTCCTCAAAAAGGCAGACACCTTTCAATGGACTCCGGAAGCCCAGCGAGCCTTCGAAGACTTCAAAGAATTCCTCACATCACCCCCCGTGCTGGCGTCACCCCTGCCCCAGGAACCACTAATGCTTTATCTGGCGGCAACAACACAGGTAGTCAGCACGGTGCTGGTAGTGGAGCGATCCGAACAGGGTCACATTCAGAAAATACAACGGCCAATCTATTTCGTCAGCGAGGTCCTTGCCGACTCCAAAACGAGATACCCGCAGGTCCAGAAGCTGCTATACGGCCTACTCCTCACAGTCCGAAAGCTGGTGCATTACTTTCAAGCACATCAAGTCACGGTGGTCACAGCGTTTCCACTCGGGGATGTCCTTCATAATCGCGAGGCCACCGGCCGGATCGCTAAATGGGCACTCGAGTTGATGGCGTTCGACATCACCTTTCAGCCACGGACAGCTATCAAATCTCAAGCTCTAGCCGACTTTGTGGCCGAGTGGACAGAAGTTCAACTACCAACACCAAAAACAAAGCTAGAGTACTGGACAATATACTTCGACGGTTCCCTACGGATCGGCGGCGCCGGGACTGGAGTCATACTGACATCCCCCACCGGCGAAAAATTGAAGTACGTACTACAAATCCACTTCCCAGCTTCCCACAACGTCGCCGAGTACGAGGCACTTGTTCACGGGCTCCGCATCGCCATATCACTCGGCATACGTCGACTGGTTGCGCGCGGAGACTCCCAACTCGTGGTCAACCAAGTCATGAAAGACTGGACCTGTCTCGATGACACAATGGCGGCATATTGCCAGGAGGTTCGCAAGCTGGAAAACAAGTTCGACGGGCTAGAAATCACTCACGTCCTGCGTCAATACAACGACGCGGCGGATGAGCTGGCAAACATGGGATCCAAGCGAGAAGCAGTTCCGACTGGAATCTTTGTCGAGCAACTTATGGAGCCATCAGTCAAGAAGAAACCGGCACAAGAGCAGTCGGGAGGCGACCCTACCCCGACCACCGACGAAGTGCTGCACATATGTCAAGACTGGAGGGGTCCTGTTCTCAAATTCCTCCTGGACGATGAACTCCCAGAAGATCGCAGTCAAGCCGAGCAGATCAAGCGTCGAAGCAAAAGCTTCCTGCTAGTCGGAGAAGACCTGTACCGAAGGAGCGCATCCGGTGTCCTCATGCGCTGTGTCACCACCGAGGAAGGCAAGCAGATCCTGCATTCAATCCACTCGGGCATATGTGGCAACCACGCCGCATCCAGGACGTTAGTCGGAAAGGCTTACCGGCAGGGATTCTTCTGGCCCACCACAGTCACAGACGCCAAAGACATCGTTCGCAAGTGCGAGGGTTGCCAGTTCTTCGCAAGACAGACAAATCTCCCCGCCCAGGAACTCCAGACTATCCCTATTTCCTGGCCATTCGCAGTATGGGGGCTCGACATGGTCGGGCCATTCAAGAAAGCGCCAGGAGGGTTCACGCATCTGTTCGTCGCAGTGGATAAATTCACCAAGTGGATTGAGGCTAAACCCGTTGCAACAATCACAACGGCACGAGCAAAGGACTTCATCCTGAGTATACTATACCGGTTTGGGGTCCCCAACCGCATCATAACCGACAACGGCACTCAGTTCACGGCGGGCCTATTCCAAGATTTCTGCGACGACTTCGGCATCAAGATCTGCTATGCATCTGTGGCACACCCACGGAGCAACGGGCAGGTTGAGCGAGCCAACGGCATGGTCTTACAAGGCATCAAGGCCAGGATATTCGACCGACTACAACCATATGCAGGTCGGTGGGTACAAGAACTCCCATCCGTTCTCTGGTCTCTCAGAACCACAGTTAGTCGGTCAACAGGGCAATCCCCTTTCTTCCTGGTCTACGGTACCGAGGCCATGCTACCGACAGAGATACAGTTCGGCTCTCCGCGAGTCCGGGCTTACTCCGAAGACGACTCCAACAGCACCCGACTGATTGAATTAGATCAGCTGGAAGAAGCAAGAGACGCCGCAACAATCCAGTCGGCACGGTACCTTCAAGGCCTGCGTCGCTACCACAATCGCAATGTCCGTGGCCGCGCCTTTTTGGTCGGGGATCTCGTTCTAAGGAAGATACAAACCACCAAGGACAGGCACAAACTATCCCCCATCTGGGAAGGGCCGTTCATTATAGCCAAGGTCACGCGACCAGGCGCCTACCGACTGAAGACCAAAGACGGTGCCCTCATCACCAACTCATGGAACATAGAACAGCTACGTCCTTTCTATACCTGAGTTTTACATTTTCCATGTGTACAGTTTTTCCTGACTCACTACGCCGCTTTTTTCTTCAACCGAGTAGTGAGTCGGGGGCTGCATGTATATATGTGTTCTGTCAATAACACACAAGCTTATTTCACCCCGGTCACGAAGGCTTGCCACGACTGATGCATTCGCCCGAGTATAGCATCTTACTCCGAACATTTTTTATCAAGTTCTATCGGACTAACTCGGTGCATGCTACACGGTTGGGTAAAGCTAATGACAACCGAGTGATAAGCTTGGCGGCACGACACACATATTTACACATGACCATGTATAAAAACTTATATATATACCGACTACAAAATGTATTGCCTTTACAGACCCAGGTCTCGGGTGATCGCTTCAGCAGTCGGCTTCGCCTGGGCGATCAGCTCCAGCGCTTCCTCGGGCGTCGTCTCCTCGGAAAATCCCTCCCCGATGGCCTCAATGTCCGCCCTCGGGTAGATGGACTTGGTCATTGCTAGGGTCTGGGCCACGCCGGCGGCAACCCGCTCGTCTGAGTACCTTTTCAAGGCGCTCGGCGCGTCCTCGAGACGCCCCATTATCTGAGGAATTCTGCTACAGCTGGTCCCCTCTGGGCGGGGATCTACAAGATCAAGGAGCCCTTTCACGGACCCGACGAGGGCCTCCCGTGACTCCCTGATTAACCTTATCTCCTCCGTGTAGAACTGGTACTGGGCCTGGATGTTAGCTCTCACGCCTGCCCAGATCGGCCGACAAGTAAGCTCGTCAGATTCGGCTACACACAGGGTGACTAATGGATTGGCTGAGATCACAGTCGGGTTGAGGACTTACTTTCGTAGTTGGCCTCCCACCCGGCCACGGTCTTCTCCAGTTCGGCCTTCTCCTTACCGAGCTTGACGACGGCCCTCTCCAACTCGGACTTCTCCCGGTCAAGCTCGGTGTTGGCCTTTGTCAGGTCGGCCTTGACCCTTTCAAGCTCGGCCTTGGCTTCTTCGGCCTCCTTCAGCTGCGACTCCCTCTCCGCTAGGGTCTTTAACTCCGCTTCGAGGTCTGCACCACAGATTAGCCAAGAGCTCAATCGTGCAATCATGACACCACCGAGCAGTCGGGATTGACATAGCTGGACGAATACATCAACAGTCCAGTCGGGAAGATATGCTCGAGGATTTTACCTCTGATCTTCTCAGCTAAGGTCCATGTCTCAGCCCTAAGCTGATCAGCGCCGCTCTTCAGCCAGGCCTCCCTCCTCGTGTGACGCGCCTCCATCTCGGCCTTCAATGCCCGGAGGTGTTGCAGTTCCGTGAGGTGGGGAGCCATCTCGACCAGGATCTCCGTCATCGCCTCGTTGCGGTCAACGAGCTTCTGCTCGGGATAAGGAACAAACCGACGACAGAGTCAAACATCAAGACAAGAAGATTGCTGGAGCTTCACTACAAGAATCATACCGCGACCCCCTGGGACCCGTTGATGGCAGCACGAAGCAGGCTCTCGCGCTCTCTCCTCGCGACGACTTCATCGAGCCTGAAGCTTTTCATAGTGCCGTCGCGAGTGGTCCACGTAAAGGTCCGGGGCATCACACGTGGGGGAGTTTCGATCCGAGGCAAATGTGGGATCTCCGGCGGCGGCGGCGACGGCGACGATGGCGATGACGATAACCGTGATGGCGACGGGGTCCTGGCCTCGGCACCGCCTTCCCCTACAACATCGGGGACCAGCTCGGGGGTTCTGTCCCCCGCTTCCGCGACGAACGGTGCCTCGGGGGCTGGGGCCTCAGTTTCAACAGCCGCCTCTTGGTCGAGTGGCGGTAGTGGCCCTGTAGTCGGAGCCACCTCGGTCTCAGCGACCGGGCTGGCCGCCGGCTCAGCAGGTGTGTTCGCTGCCGCTGGCTCGGCTGGGGCGGACTCATCAATTGGAGCAGATGGGTCAACCTTTTTGAGGTCGATATCGGCCCGCTTCCTGCACAACGAAGCAAGACATCAGGACTGTATTTTAACATACAACAACTACAGATGGCTCGGAGTAGCGCACCTCTTGGAGAACTTCAGCTTCCTGCCAGCCTGCCTGCTCCCCGGCGAAGCGCTAGCATCGGTACTCGCCCCGGTCGGTGTCATCAATGGCGGAGGCATATCGGCCTGAGTCGGCCTCGACTCTGGTATGGTTGGTTCGGGTTCCTTCGCCCCAATCGGCCTCTGCTCTAGTTGGCCCCTTGGCGGCGCTGTTGCTGAGTACGACAACGTCGAGCCCAAGCCTGCTGATCTCAGCCTGGGACTCGACCGCGTGGGCGTTGTGGCAGCGGTGTCCTTTATCTTCAAGCTGCCACTCACGGCGCGCGCTGTCATGGCCCCCTCGCCCCAATAAAGAATCGGCTTCTTCCCCGCTCTCTTGGAGTCGGGTTGGGCAGCAGAGGGACTCCTCGGCCTCTTCTTCGACGCGACCGCCGACAATGGACGAGAGTCTTCATCAAATTTCTCATGCCACTACAAGCAAGTTGACAAGATACCATCACGTCAGGTTGAACAATCACCGTTCCACAGGCGTTCACCACAGAAGAAGGTAGAAGGTTACCTTGGTCCGTGGCCGGATGAAGCTATAGGCAGCAACTCGGCGGTTATCATCTTCGGTGGCAACGACCCCTTCGGAGAAGTAGCCAAACAAGGTGTCGGTCACTGCCCCCTTGTCCGCCATCTCGCTGCTCACTCGGTCGGGATCGTGTTTACCTTTGAAGGCCCAGCCGAAGGCGCTTCTCAACTTCAGCGGCTGGACGCGCCTTGTCAAAAAACGACGAGCCACCCAAGGCCCTATCAAGCCGGCCCTCTTGAGGTCATCTATCTTCGTCAGCAATATGTGTGCCTGGCCCAGTTCTTCAAAGGTTGGCTCCGAGGACCAGCTTGGCAATACCGCTGGCGGCATACCAGTGAACGGGCGCAAGGAAGGAGCCAGATCGGCGCAATAAAACCACTCCTTGTGCTAGCCCTTCAGAGAAGATTTCAAGGGCAAATCGATATATGTTTTCTTCCCGTCGCTCCTCAGTTGAAGACCAGCCCCTCCAATCACACTGATATTACTCTTGGAAGGCTGGGGCTTGACATGGAACAGGTGTCGGAAGAGGATGAAATGGGGCTCAACACCCAGAAAGCACTCGCAAAGGGTGACGAATATGGAGATCTGAAGGATTGAGTTGGGATTTAAATGCACCAACTCCAGCCCGTAGAAATCAAGGACGCGGCGGAAGAAATCAGACGACGGAAGACACAAGCCCCGATCAAAGAAAGAGGTGAAAACTACCGTTTCTCCAGGCCGGGGGTTGGGGCTCGACTCATCCCTCGCCGACCGCCAACGGATCACTTCTTGGCTGGGCAACTTCAGCTCGCTCTCCAGCCGTTTCAGCTTCACCGAGCCGCAATCCGAGATCGGCCAAGAACTCCCTGGCGCACCCACAGGATTTGTCGCCTTCGGCATGACTGGAGGTGGTGAGATTTGGGGGAAAGCAAATCGGGGGCTTGGAATAAACGAAGAGGATTGAAATCGCCCGACTCCGGGTGGGGAACGGCTGCTGTTAACCCTAACCGGGCGGGAGGCAAAAAGCTAGGCGCGAAGGTGGAAGACGAAGAGATTGGCTGCTTTGGGGAAGACGATGGAATCTTTTTCTCTCTCCCCATCTTTTTATAGCCTGTACCGACTAGATGGGCCCAGGCCTACACAGTCGGAATTGGGCCGACAAGATATGAGTTCCTACAGTAGCATGCTCCATGTGGGCCGCCCGCAGGCTGAGTTGAAATTATAGCGCTGGTGCTACTCACAGGAACCGATGAGGTAAACAGATATGCTTCATGAAAGCCTTACTGCTAAACATATATGTTTGGGTATCTGTTTTATCCACCAGGTCTCGAGGATATATCCTTACAAGGATCACAAGCTGGTCTTCATTAAAATTGGGGATGCAGGTATCTTTCTCGGGAACACCTGACCACGTAATGGGTTTATTTTCATAAAGTGGTACTCGGCCTACATGCGTGGCCATCAGTTGCCATGAGCAACATTATTCCAGTCGACATGACGCTGAAGAGTCTAACTTTCGAGTAGTGCACTACTCGGGAGAGACTATAAATATTTATTCCCGCTGACATGATGCGGAAGAGTCTAGCTTTTGAGTGGGACGCCACTCGGAAAAGACTATAAACTCATATTCCGACTGACATGAAGTCGAAGAGTCCTATATACGAGTAGTCTCCTACTCGGCAAGACTATAAACTATATTCCGGTTGACATGATACCGAAGAGTCTCATATACTAGTAGTAATCTACTCGGGAAAGACTTCCAGGTTAAAGATCTTTGACTTTATGTTTAATTGTCTTCACAATTAAGCACGAAGTCGGGGGCTACACCTAATAGGTGCGCCTATTCGGCGCACACTATTCATATATCTACATGAAGCCCTTCATAGCCTCGCTGCCAGCTGACATGAAGCAGGACTCGGGAAGACTTACTCAGACAAAAAGTACTCGGGAGCATTGCACTCGGGTAACCTTCACCGTAGAGGATGAGCACTCGGCATCAGCTGTGACTCAACTATGAAGGTCTCAGGGGCTACTGTGGGAGCCATGGGCCCCGGGTACCTCATTACCAGCATATGGGCCACTCGGATAGAGGATGGGCCAGACCATGTAATTAGAGATAAGATAGCACCCGGCAGGCTGTGCCTTGTATAATAAGGAAACATAGCCTTAGTCGGATAGGGTTCTATCTCTAAGAAGGAAATCCCTTGGTCGTATCCGACTGGGATCCTTACCATGTACCCCTGTCCCCTAGTATATAAAGGGAGGCAGGGCGCCCCATGAGGACACACAAGATCATTGATCGCAAAATCACCTCAGAGGAATAATACCTCAACTGGACGTAGGGTATTACCTCACATCGAGGGCCTGAACCAGTATAATTCTCTTGTGTTCCTCTGCAATCCACCGAATTCCAGGTCGCCGAGTAGCCCCATAGTATTATTGCCGGTGCAAAGCATCGACACTCAGCTACCAACACAAGAGTTGCAGGCTATCCAAATTTCATGGGCTGTTTAGGGGCTTGACATGGTCAGGCCGTTCAAGAAGGCGCCAGGAGGGTTTACACATCTGTTCATCGTGGTGGACATCTTTACAAAGTGGATTGATTCTAGACCTATTGCTACCATAACTGCGGTCTAGGCAAAAGACTTTATACTGAATATAATCTACAGATCTGGAGTCCCCAATCGCATCATTATAGACAACACACTCAGTTCATGGGTGACATATTCAAAGATTTCTACAATGATTTTGGCATTAAAATCTGCTACACTTCGGTGGCACACCTCCAGAGCAATGGGCAAGTTGAGCAATGACCAAAATCTCCAAATTTTATACGGCTGCGCTGGGTAGGTCGGTTTGGGCCGACTTATTTGATAGTAGGCCAAAGATATGAGTTCTTAAATAGCATGCCCTATTGGGTGGCCCGCTGGTCGCGTTAAAATCACGATGTAGGTGCTATTTTATAATAACCGATTAAATAATCAGATATACTTCATGCTAAGCCTATAGCCAGGTGTATACATTCGAGTATCTCGATTATTTTAAGTTATTGAGGATATATCCTTATAAGGATCAATAGCTGGTCTCCATTAAAATTGGGGATGCAGGTATCTCTCAAGTACACCTCATCACACATTAGATTTACTTTATAGTGATACTCGGCTTACATGCTTAGCCAAATTGCCTAAGCAAAATTTCCAGCTAATATATAGCCGAAGAGTCCAATTTCTGAGAAACATATTACTCGAGAAAGACTAAAAGGTTAAAGATCTTTGACTTTATGTTTAATTATTTCTCAATTAAGCACAAAGTCCGGGGCTACACCTAATAGGCGTCTATTCACCACACACTATTCATCTATTTTCATGAAGCCCTTCATAGCCTCGTTGCCAGCTGACATGAAGTAGGACTCGGGAAAAGAAGCACTCAGACAATGAGTATTCGGGAGCAAAGCACTTGGGAATCTCTTCACCATGGAGGATGAGCACTCGGCATCAGCTATGACTCAACTATGAAGGTTTCAGGGGCTACTGTGGAGGCTATGGGCCTCGGGTACCTCAAGGAAGGCAATTATAGCCACTCGGACAAAGGGTGGGCCGGTCCCTACAATTGGAGATAGAGTAGGACTCGGCTTCATATTACCTTGCATGACAAGGAAAGGGATATAATCCTAGCTAGATACTCTATGTACTGATAAGGAAAGCCCTTGGTCGCATCTGACTGGGTTTCCTACCCTGTAACCCTCATCCCTCTAGTATATAAGGAGAGATAGGGAGCCCCTTGGGGCAGATGATTCCACATACCGCGGAAACAATACACCACAACTGGAAGTAGGGTATTACCTCACCTCGAGGGCCTAAACCAGTATAAATCTCGTGTGTCCTTTTGAATCCATCGAGTTTAGGTCTGACGAATAGCCCCATATAATTATTGCCGATACAAAACATCGACATCGACACTCATTTTTTGGTCACAATCCTCTCATATGTTCACTATGCCATCTCTATTGCTATGTTACCTAGCTTACTTAAACTCAGAAATTTATGTTCCAACTTATTTTTCATTTTTTGTCAAATTACTTCTTCAAAATTTTTTTTTATTTTCTTCATTGTAATGTTATTGTATTTCCTGAAAAAAGTTCATCTTGCCTTTTTTTAGCATGGAATTCAAGGAATAACCACAAAGCTTTCATTGCGAAAGTTCAAGGAATTTTTAAGTACTCTTACTCCAGATCAAGCAAAAATTGTTAGAGACAATAGGTTTGGGACTTTTAATAAAGTTGGGATGTTCACAAACACCAAGGGCAGTTGCATGTTTGCTAGCACAAAATTTTGATTGCAAATCCAGGGCAATAAATCTGAATAATGTCACCTTGAAGTTGAATCAGCATACTGTTCATAACATTCTAGGCATTTCTATGGGTGACTTGCAATACCCAAAGAAGGCTTCCAAGCAAGATCTGGATATCATTAGAGCAGATACTGGGACAGGGGGAATGGCACCAACTGTTGACAATCTTATAGGTCTTGTCAACATAGTTCTTACTGGTGATAAATTTGTTCGAATTTTCTTGCTGGTTGCATTAACCATATTCCTGTGTCCATCAAGCAATGATAGAGCAAGCCGGCAACACTATGCTGTGCTTTTTGATGTCAAGAAAACAAAGAGATACAATTGGTACTCAATGTTTCTTCATTTTCTCATTGACCAAATAGAAAATTTTCAACAGTTAGTATTGAAAGCTAAAAGTGTTGGGAAGGAAGTTACTGTTTGTCTTGGGGGATGTCTACTTATTCCTATGGCAAGTAAAGCTTTGCTAAACTATTATTTTTTATCATGCAATTTTTTTTGTAAATGTTATATGTTGACTTCTCCTCAATAAAAACAGATTGCATACTTTGAACATATTGGCAACCCAGGAATCAGCATTGATCCATGCGTAGCCCGCCTGCCAGCATATAATGACATTGTCATTCATGCCTTTGAAAAGGCATTATGTTATGGGGATTCAGTCCATGCTCAGGTGTGTTCTTCTCATTCAACTACATATAATAATCTACTGTTATCAAATCACATATTACAAATATTTTGATTTTGTTTATCTTTTTCTCAAAATAACTCTATTAACAGTTAAAAGAAAAAATGACATATCGTACTACCCAGCAGCAAGATACCGATGGAAGACCACCCACTGGTACCAGTGGAAAAGCTACAATTGCTGAAGAAATATCTAGGCATATTCCATCTACTGTTGACTCCAATGTACTATTCTTATACCAATATTGTTTTCTACTCTTATACCAATATTACCAAATACGTTATGCAGTCAATGTTGGATATACCTAGACTAGGGTATAAGAAAGATAATATCTCTATTCTTTTATTTGCTCTAACAATTTTTACATTGTTGTAGGTAAAGAACAAAATTATACACATGTGTAAGGAGTTTTACAAATCAACATTGCAGTGTTGCATCAAAGCAATAGATCCCATTATTGCTGACCAGGCTTGCAAGATGGCCCAGTTAATCTGCAATGAGGTATCTGAACCTGCTGATGTCAGTGTCGAAAACCATCAAAAGTTCAGTACTATGCATAGCGATTTGAATAATTACCAGGATGGAGATAGGGGTTGCAATTCTGAAGCTGTATCCAAGGATTCTACTACATCAAACAAATATGCAGACCGTAATATTCGAGCAGCTTTTTTTGGTACAAGTCCTATCATCTGTGAGAAGAGTTCTACAAAGGAAGTACAGGACGAAGTACATCATTTTGATGTGGATGGCAGAGGCATTCTCAATATGCCACCAAAAGATCATGCTGCATCTCATGTCAATGAGACAATCAGCAGAGGAAATGAAAGCTTAGCATCTATAGAGGTCAATTCTATTCCACTTTTAGTTAATAAAGTAGTACAACATCTTAATTGTCTAAGAAATACAATCCTCTCGAACTGAGCTATTCTTTCCATTTCATACCTAATTTGAATCCCCTTTTGTTCCCTCCGGTATGACAGTCGTTCAGTCGTCGCTGCTCAGTCTCCTGTAACTTGATCAGGAGAGGGTATTTTTCTCAATTGAAAAAGATTCCACAGTCCAACCTATCCCTTACCTGACCTAGACTTGCACCCTCCCAGTAGTGCGTTTGAGCTGTTGCTGGTAAAAGGTACTCACAAAATTTCCAGATTCCACTTGGTCTTCGTGAGAGAGCACCACCCTCTATTCCAACAACTGGTGGCCGCCTTCTTGTTGCCTGCCTTTTTGACTCCCTCCGATGGATCTTCAATACTTTCTTGGGTTCCAAGGTGGCAGCTAGTTTCTAGAAAACCACTTTTCTATACACTGCAATTCAGCCATCACCTCAGTTCAAAAACCAATGTGTCAGTAAACAGGTCTTTCCCCGTATAGCTTTTTGGTCTCGAGGGGAAAACCAGTCAATCTGTAATTGCTTTTCTGATGATATCAAAAGTCTATGGCAGATACTACTTGAGACTGTACTTGATCTAGTTTTAGACGCTAGAATCTAGTTGGGCCATTGTCTCCTGGGTTGGTTAAGCTATAACCAAGTAGTACCGGGAACGACTCTAATAAAATCAAGTCAATTAGAGCACCCGATTAGTTGGGATTTGAACTGTTAAACGGTGACACGCCCGGACATACTGTCTGCTAGGGGTGAGCTGTTGGTTATGCTGATGGCACGAAAGGATATTGGCTATATAATTTTAAGAAGGAAAAGCTCATAATCAGCAGAGATGTCGTTTTTGACGAGAAGGCTTCCTGGAATTGGGAAGAAGAGAAGATGTAGAAGAAGAGGGAATCTAGCCCTATTTAGAAAGCCGGGTAAGAAAGGTGGTGTATCAAGGAGCTACGGTTGGAAAGCAAGAATTGAAAATAGTTCAATCTAGTTTTCTAATGATAGGAATCTTCCCTTTATTAGGTGGCTATAGCATAATGAAACAAGTAGGTTATTCTTTACTAAGTTGGTTCCTCGGCTTGATTGGTAATGCAGAAATCACCTAGGCTTGCAAGTTATGTGATGTGACATACCTGGCTCAGCTCAATCCTACGACGAATAACTTCCTTTCCTTAGCGGAACAAACACTCCTATCTCCTGCTAAAGCTGGATGCGTGCCGGCACACGGGCCAAAGAGGAGTAAGGAGAAGGGATGCCATACTAATAGATTGGCCAAGATCCCATTCTCGCTTAGATAAACTCCCTCTCCCTGCTGACTTGTTCTGAGATCTGGCAATGGGCCTAGAGCTGGTGGTGGTGAGTATGACTAATCGAGCTCCTCAATTGCCAAATTCTTGATTCGGTGGGAACCTTACCGCTGTGCCCCTTAACCATCAATTTATGTACATCAAGCAGATTAATAAGAATGTACTTCTAACCACTTCCTCAGGCATGCCATGTCGGATAAGGAAGAAACCTACTTACTAAAAAAACTACATGCGCAATGGTTGGTCGAGTACATACCATAGCGTATATCAAGTATCCAACCGCTGACGAATAAGGAATGGAAACCGCCTTAGTCAAACTAGATCTTGCTGCTGCAAGTGCAGAGAGGTATTCTATTCCAAAGGACTGATAATATTTGGTGTCAGGGATTCTATGCAAACATTGACCACTCGTATGGATAGCTTGGTTGATGAGGACATCACTAGCTCGGATATGACCCTAGCAATTTTATGTATTCATCAACCAAAGGTGCATACTTTCTACATAAGATTTATACATTATATATTTGAACAATCGTTATTGCACCATGAGTTTTGTGTGTTCTCGTTTGCAGAGATACTTACTTGGGTGAAGGGAAAGAGACCGAGCGCAAGAAACATATGGATGATAAAAGAAGTTGATTGGAGACCAAACCGAGACCTTACCCAAGTCTACTCCTACATCACTATGTCACTTTTTGGTCCATAGAAGGCAAGAGATGAAGTTCTGCACGTTTTGGATTCGGATTCGGGCCTCCTGACAGCATCAATTTCAAACGGACCTAGCCGCTGATCTAGAAGGACTTTCGGGGCCCATGAGTACTTGTTGGAAAGCTTATGAAGTCTACTTTCAGATGGTTTTGGTACCACATCAAAATTCCTCCTGAGCTGTCCGGAATCATCAAAACAAGACATATACCTCTTCCAGTCCGAGTCTGTTTTGGGCCTTGGGCCTTGTAACGGTGTCGTGGGCTAAACCCAAGTGGTGTGCGCCCTAGGGATAACCCTAGGACGTCCCAACTCCTATATATATAGTAGCCATCATTGTTTAAAGGTGGGTTTTGCTTAGATTATTCTGCCATTGCAGTTTCGCCGTCTAGATCGGTTTGTAGAACCCCAACTTCGTGTGCTAAACATTCATTTGTAATTCAGATTGCGTTCTTCCTTGTTCTTGTGAGTTTCTTCGATTGCTTGCAGGGATAAAACCTTCGTGGTGAGGTCGACTACATGAGAGCGTGGTTGATAACAACTAGACGTGTGGGTGTAGCGGTTGCGAGGTGACGATCGCTGATCGGAAGCCTCAAAACATGAACGTCTTCACATCGCCAAATCGAACCTATCGGAAGATCGGGCACCCAGGCGCATCATTGGTAGCCTCACAACCATCTGCAAGCACTCAAGGGAGACTTCTAGCTCAACCTAAAGTTACTGACAAGCAGTCATCCTCACAAATTTTAGTGGACAACCAAGGGTGCACACAAGAAACAGATGCAAATAAAATGATGAAGTCTTCAGATTCAAATGATTATCAACACAGAGACAAAGCTTGTTGTTCTGAAGATATTTCCAATATTGCCAAATCATCAGAAATTTTTGCGGATCATGATCTTGGCCTAGCATCAATTGATATAAGTCATAGCATCCCAGAGATTCCTTTTACAAATGAAGTAGAGGATGGTCTCATTTGTGCGGTGGATGTTGCCCCCTGTACACCTTGTATCAGATGGATAGCATGGGTGTTGTCCATATTTCACAAGAAGATCATCCTTCATCTCAGGGCAAGGAGAAATTCATGGGAGGCTCACTCAAATCAGACAATGATACAGCAGTTGATGCCACCACAGAACCAGCATGTGCAAATGTCATCATGACTGAAAATGAGTTTTTACTCCCTGTAGAGATCATTGACATTGAGAAGCAGTTATCTCCAGAAATTCCAGCTGATAAGCAATTGTCCACAGTAGCAAAAGCTATAAAGAAAAGGGAGATCTCTTCAGATGATGTGGCTAAAGAAGAAAAAGTTGGAAAGGGGGGGATCTTCTAGACTCTTGCCCAATAAAGCTTGTGCCAAAAGACCTACAAAACTACCAAGGCAATTAGCTTCATCAAGCTTTGTAACTAATTTACCAGGGAAAAAACAAGCTGTTTCTGCCCATGAAAAAGAAGTATTCAACATTGTTGCAAGAAAGACAAAAGCTACCGAGAAAAGGTATTTCTCTCTTTATCTGTTTTTTACTACTTCTCTCTCTTTTTATGAATGTATATATGAATACCAACCATTTTATGCTACAAATTGAAACTATTATTAAATTTTACCTAATATAAGTCACTTCTTTCTCTTTTTCCCCAATTATGTGCAGTGCAAAAATTGTAAAAATAGGTCGTTTCTAGGTTGAACACCATTTGTGCAGTGAGTCAATGAGGCCTAGGAAATGCATTGGCACATTTGTGATGAATATTTTCTGTGAAGCACTCAATTATGACCAAAAGCTTGTGAAGAGCACCCCTTCCAAGTGTTACTTGACTGCAGAAATTACTGCAAGTATAGTATTCTCTTTTTATATTTACACTTTTCTTTATATACATTTTGTTCTAAACATGACTTCATTTTATTTCCTACTTTTCAAGGATATGTTGATTCACCATTCTCCAAATATCCAAAGTCTTAGGGAAAAGGTCAATGCTGCTCTCATCGGGTTTAATCTCAATGAGTTTGACATGGCAAGTATATTTGAATCTTATTTTTCTGTACTTCTGTTTTCCCTCATGTAGGATATGAATTTATATTTTTGACATATAATTGCAACATTTTTTTCAATGATGATCACAGTTATTCCTTTAATTATTTTTCATTCTCAGATAATGATGTTGGTCTATACCAACAGACACTGGTGGCTAGTTGTTGCCAATATTACAGCTAATAGAATTGATGTTCTAAATTCACTTACAATGAAGCCAAAGTTTGCTGCACTGTCGGAAAGAGTTGTACGTTTCTTCTATACTCCCCATCATTTTGTTACCAACAAATTTTCTAATCCCTAAAAATTCTGCACATGGAATATATTAATATATGTTTTTATTTTTAGTTCACCTTCTTATGACTCACCATTCTTTCTGTGTTCATCTTTTTTTCACTGTGCAACAACTTCAGGGAATCATATGAAAGCCTGTTTACTCATGTTCCTTTGAATGATTTAGAAAATTCCCAATATGCATACAGTCAGCCCCTCTACAAACAACAATGTATGGGAAAAAAATTAAGTTTGTCAGCACTTTTTTATTTTTCCTTTCTTCCAACTAATGATTCATCTTCTTCAGCTTTTAAAATTTGTTCATAACATCGGTCCTTTTTTCATTCAGCTTTGACTGTGGTATCTACACAATGAAGTTTATAGAACAATGGGACGAAAGGAAAGCATTGCAAGTAAATGATGTAAGTGACCACATTTTTTCCTAGAGCTCCCCTGTAGTAGAAATTACCTAAAACAACACTTAGATGATGAACTTAGCTAGCTAGTTCAGCACCCATTCTTATTGCATTAACCGTACAAATATTGATAGTTTAATAACAATAGGCTCTGTCATACACAGAAACCTGCTTTTGTAGTAGATTTTGAGTTGTTTTCTTAATTCACAATTACAAATCTAAAATGACTCACATTTAAAATTCTTGACATATAATATATGCATGCAGTGCGACAATTTGGCAATTTTTTTTGCTTGGCATGCATACATAGTTACATACATTTTGTGTTGACTATGCTGAGTCATTGCACCAGGACTAGATGAATCCATTTTCTACTGTTGTAGAGGTACTGCACCCTGAGGAAACTGTCAGAGAATAACAGCACATACAATCGCTTGCATTTAATTAGCAGTAACTGAATTTTCCTAAACAATATAAATTTGAAACTAAGGGCTAGATTAGTTGTACCAAAATTAAGGCTATATTAGTGGAAAATCACTTCTGATGTTCCAAACAATTCATTGCCTCAACTAGAAGATGAATTTGCTAGAAGAGTTAGAAGCTAGTATTAATTGCTACACAAACATGAACTGATAGAACTAACAGAACACATGTAGCAGTATGTCGTTGAGATTCAGAAGACTCTAGTAGCTATCTTAGCTTGATCGAGGTCAACAGCCAACGACCCAGGGCAGCGACTGCCATCAATGGATGATTCCATCGTTTTATGTTAAATCGTATGCCTGGCTTAGATGATTAGGTTTCCTGTATCTCAGCACGGGATGGGAGGAAACCGTTTTTGCAAGTAAATGATATAACTGAGCACATTTTTTGTAGAGCTCCCCTGTAGAAGAAATTACCTAAAACAACACTTAGATGATAAACTTAGCTAGCTAGTTCAGCAACCATTGTTATTGAACTAAATAATACAAATATTGATAGTTAATAATATAAAGGGCTCTGTCATACACAAAATTGCTATTTTCTCTATAGTATTTTTTCATCTCAATTTCTCTATAATACTTCCAATTAATTCAACACATAATATCATTTATTGTTTTCTCCATGGCAATCTGAAAGTTACATGTATCACTAGAATATTACATACTATCTGATTACTCATCAAGCCAACTCAAAAACAATACCAGAACTGAAACAATTCCAGAGAAGGAACCAAAAGATAATCTCTGCAAAAACCATTCTATGAGTTCTTTCATAATATTGTGTTTCTCTTTAACTTTGTTCACAAAACGTATAATAAAAATTTAAACAACAAAAAATAAATCCATATTCTACTGCATCCAATATGGTAGTTCTATGGTAACTCATTACACCAGGAAAGTACAGTCAATGGTTATCTCCTCTCTCTTTTCAGTTTTTTTCAAATTAAAAAAATCAAATATGCTATTTTTTCTTGCTCCGCCCTGACGAGGACTGTTCAACTTGACCTGAATTTCCTTTATTTAGCAACTCTAGATAGTTTGCTCTTGTGTGGCCAGGCAACTTACAAAACCCACATTTCCTCCCCTTTGTCTATATAGCAATTTGAGACATAATTTTTTCTTGAACTGTTAGCAACCTGTCTCCTCGCTTAAATCCTTTTGTTGCTGAAGGAGGTGGGTCTTTAAATCTTTTTCTTTGCACTGGAGTATGACTTCCTGTAGCATTGTTTGTCTCCTCTGTATTAGCATGCACACTTTGGATATTTTCAGAATTTTTTTTCTATTACTTCAGTTATCGCTTTGTCAAGAGTTTCAATTCCACTCAACAACATATTATAAGCATTTTCATTTAAACATATTCTGGAATAAAATTCTGTCATTTTGCTCATAGCAATGGCAAATTTGATAGAGCTTTCTCTCTGTCCTTCATTTCCTCCCTTCTTTTCTTCAAATATCTCAGTAAGTGTCTGGTCTGCAGCTATTGTCCACCTACTATTAATGAAACTATCTAGCATTTTAGTAACTTTATTATACAATGCAACCTTTAGTACATGACAACAATGGATTCCATCTTTGCTGAATTTGTGGCATGAACATTTATAGATTCCCCCATCACCACTAACAGTTACTGTATATATGTCCTTGTTGAACTCAATCGTTTCATACGGAAACGCTCTTATCACTTCATAATGCACACCTAGAATCTGTTCTCTTATGTTGTATGCAGTTGTATTTCTTAATTCATCTTGGGATTTTACAAAAATCATTCTGGTGTATATTGTAGCTAAATATTTTTCAATGGGATACCTTGACCAGTAAGAAGGCTTAGTGTATTCTGATGTAAAACGGCGTCTATCAAGCTTGTTGTAGTTTTTCTCTTGAATTATCTGGTAGTGCTTGAAGAAATTAGTCATCGTATCCTTTGGTTGCACGTAGTTCTTGAATAGTGAGTTTGTACTCTCACTTCTTCCAGTAGTTGATGAGAAGGGGAATAGGTCTTCAGTGAAGTAGGCTGGCACCCATGACTCTCTAATGTTGTACATAAGTGAAAGATGGCTATTGTCATGTGCTCCTTTCTTCTCAATTATTGCCTTCCATCGCATCTCATAGATTATGTATTGCACTTCTAATCTCACTCCCCATGTTACCTCTTGCAGCATAATAACTCATCAACTTTCCATTCATTGTTTTTCCTATATGCCAGTTACAAAATCTATGAACTGTGCTTGGCAAGGTTTCTTTTATAGCTTTCCGCATTGCTGAATCCTGGTCCGTTATAATGCATTTTGGGTGTTTTCCATCCATTGCCTCCAAGAACGTATTAAATAGCCACTTAAAAATATCAGCCTTCTCATCCTTTAGCAAAGCTGCACCAAACAACACGGTGTCTCCATGATTATTAACTCCAATAATTAGGGTGAAAGGCATGTTATACATGTTTGTACTATATGTTGAATCAAAGGACACATAGTCCAAAAACAGTTTATAGTTTACTCTACCCACCAAATCTGTCCAGAATACACTCCTCATAGTATCATTATCATCGACTTGCAAAGCATAATAGAAACCTGGGATCTTGTTTTGAACTTTTCTGAAAATGTCTAGGAGCTCTTCAATATCCTTGTTTCTGTGCTTATTTCTCTCAGAAGTTCTAATGTTGCTTATATCTTTTGCATGAAATAGAATGTTTTTGAAACTTCCCCTTAGACATCTAAATTCATCATTATCTTCCTTGGTGGAATTCTACTCTGCTGCAATATATCTATAAATGACCTCTCCTCTGTTGTCATATTTTTGTGGCGTCTCATAAATCTCAATAACCAGTATGAAGGTGCAAGATCATGGTTATGTTCCAAATTTACAGCAGTCACTCTCCAATGTCTTCCATCCTATTTAACTGTCACCTTGGCTTTGCAATTTGTTTTCACAATTTTGTTGCTACGCCTTTTTCTTGATGCAGTATCAGTATCTACATTTTCTCTATGCTTGTTACACACAAATATTTGCTTCTCTATTTCTCCACTACGTTTGGATTTATATGATGTATCTTTTTTAATTGCAAATCATGTTTTCCTTTCATAAATAGCATAAAAATAGAATGCTTTATCCCTAGAATCAAATATCAGCCCCCCCTCTGGTGCAACTGTTGCATCTATTTCTGTTAGTGTAGGATAATCATCCTTATCAAACATCTTGTCCATTTCTACTTCATCTTGTGTAACATCATCCATCTCAAACATTTCTTCCTCACACAAATGACTACCTCCATCAATTAGCATGCCTTCTGCTGGAGTAGATACACAACCAATCTGTTCTATTGCAGCCTGTCATTATCCTTGAACAGCTCATTTCTGTCCTGTGCTTCCTGGATGGTTGGCCCTATCTGAAATTCTTGGTCATCACCAAATTCAAAACTAGTCACAACACTTGTATCCTTCCCCATTTCACACTGCTGTTGTGTTAAGTCTGTCAGATTATTGAAATCCCGATCCTCATTCAGATCTATGATATTCTTGAGTCTATCCACATCACAAATCCCCTGCATAAAATAAATTAAAATTACAGTTATTACTAGTTTCTTAATTCCTTTATATTTTGATGACACACATAACATAATTTTTCTTTTTTTTTAACAAATTAACCTCATTCACATGGTCCCTCATTTGCACATCAAATGTTTTTAAGTACTGTGAGATCGAGCCCGATCTGTCACAAGTTCCCTACTGCTCATAACTCATGGAAGTGTCAAGCAATGTAGCACATGTATCCTACTTCTTTGCTGCCAACCACGTCCTCTACTGCAGCCACACATCCAAAAATGATGCGAGGACCGATCACTCGAGCTCGTGCACGTGAACTAAACTATGTCATGCTCCTAAGGAATGAGGGTCCAGAAGATGGCAACCAATAAATAGGTGCTGCATCACCTTTCCTTAGGGCTGGAGCCATGTAATAAGTCTAGTTTAGACAAATTAGGAAAGGATTTTGCCCTGCCATTATTGCTAGCCAAAATTCCCGTCCTATTTAGACCAGGCCGAGCCCCTTTGTGCATGGGTTTTGCTTTGCTTTTGTTTAGCCCTTGTGCAAACAGATCTGTTCTTCAGTTGTGCCAGACGACCACTTGTAAGACAGCCATTGTGAACCCCAATTTGAGAGTTTTTCTTTGCCTACATCTTGTTCTTACTTGTTCTTCCATGGCGTGCAGAAATTGAACTTCGTGTTCAGGTTGATCGTGCTTCACAGCAAGGTCAATAACCATTAGGAGTTGGTTCAGCAATTGCTAAGACGCACACGACTTGTTCGGTTGTAGTTAGATCGCGAGAGTCACATCCTTTCCAATCACTCTCACTGAAAGATCGGGCACTCAGTCCCTATCAAGTGGTATCAGATTTCAGGTTGCTCGGTGAGATTTTACTGCTTTTCGTAGTAGTATTTCATTCCTACAGTCCACTTCAAAAGCCAAAAAAAAAAGAAGTGGAGTACGTTTATCCTGTCCCATAACCCTTTGTGCCGTGCATTTTCTTTCAGTATTTTTGCATTTTGAGTTTGTGTTGCTTGGTCGTTCAAGTTGTTGATCCCGCAGCCGCCGTACATTAGTTTGTTGGCATCGCTAGCCCTCCTTGTTGCCCTCCTAACACCTTGCATTCCGAACCAGACACCATCTTTTGTTCCCATTTCTACCATTACTTAGATCCTCCTCCATACAGGCAGGCAATCCTTTTCCAAATAGTACAATTTACTTTCCCATCTTTCGTTTGCATCACAAGGAAACCAGCATGCAAAAGAAACAAAAAAAAACAGTCCAGGTGCTTTACAAACATAAAAAAAAAGAGACAGCCGCACCTAATCTCTTGCGATAGAAAACCAGCACTTTCTTTGCTGCCACGCCACAAACTAGGAAGGGGATGATCTAGGTTAATTTGTGCTGAGTTTCCCTTGTTGCAAGAGAGAGAGAGAGAGAGAGACTAGTTGTTGCATACTGCTCAAGCTAGGGGCTGTTTGCATTGCATTTCGTTTATCTTTGCGAGTGCCCCACATCGTGCGAACAATCTGTGCCCTAACATCGGCTTCGAGTAGTTAGTTAGCGTCTCTCCTAGTGCTTGATGTGAGATTTCTCCTTGCTTTCATCAGGTCATATTTTTCTTTGCGCGCAAACCCACTGAACCTTTCTTACCTTGTTTATATCAGCAACTTATGGGCGTGCTTTGAACACTTATTCAACGTGCATTTACTGATTTGATTGTGCTAATCCTTGCTACCAAGTGCAACCTTTCCTATAGCTACACATAATTTCTACAACGAACCGGTTTGTGTCACCTGGCAATCGCTCCATCCAATCTTCATAGGTTGTACTGGTGCTATCTTAAGTCCATTACATTACTGAAATCTAGATCCTCGTTCACATCTATGATATTTTTGAGTCTATCCACATCAGAAATTCCTGCATAAAACAAATTAAAATCACAGTTATTAGTAGTTTTTCTTAATTCCTTTGTGTTAATTATTTTTTGTCACACACATAACATATTTTTTCTTTTTAAGTAACTGACCTCATTCACATTGTCCCTCATTTGTGCATCAAGTTTTTTTGAATATTGTGAGATCGAGTCCGATCTGACACAAGTTTCATATTGCTCATAAGTCATGGAATTATCAACCAATGTAGCAGAATCATCCTCTATTTGTTGTTCCTCAATTTGCCCTTCATAACATTGCTTTTGCTGCAATACATCATGCATGTTCTTTTCTAGACTCTCATTCAAGATTACATTTCTTCTTGCCTCAGTCACTTCACTAAGGTTCTGTAAAAAAATAGATTGTACATTTAGTTTCTTTTCTTTCACACAAATTTATAGTATTCATAGGCAACACCATTTGATTAAAAAACAGAGCAATCTTGTGGGTGCCATGGGCCCCGGGTACCTCATGACAAGCATATGGGCCACTCGGATAGAGGATGGGCCTAGCCTTGTAATTAGAGATATAGTTGGATTCGGCAGACTTCGCCTTGTATAGAAAGGAATATACAGTCCAAGTCGGGTGCGTTATATCTCTAAGGGGAGATCTCCTAGTCGTAATCCGATGGGGACTTCTACCTTGTAACCCTGTCCCCCAGTATATAAGGGGAGGCAGGGCGCCCCATCAGGGCAGGTGCACACAAGTTCATCAGAACTACCACCGTATATCCTCAAAGGAATACATACAAACTGGACGTAGGGTATTACCTCACATTGAGGGCCTGAACCAGTATAAAATCCCTCTGTGTTCCTTTGCAATCCACCGAGTTTACATCCACCGACTAGCCCCATATATTTATTGCCGGTGTAAAACATCGACAATTGGCGCGCCAGGTAGGGGCTTCGGCGCGATCTACATCTACAAGCTCGATGGATCCAGCAACCGAAGTCGACGGCAGCAAACTCTCTCCCGGAGATACAATTGCATTCGGAAGCCTCGACTTTGTCGCTGACTAGATCGGTAATTTCACCTTGGCCGACTCGGACTCGATCCGATCTGCCAGGAACCAGACGGCTCCGCACCAGTCGGCCCACACGACGCTGCGGCAACCTTCGTCAACTTGCTACGGCAATCTTCATCTTGTCCGAGTCCCGGGACAACTCTTTCCTCCGATGTTCGACTCGGACTCGGCCTTGAGCCGGCCAAGATCGAGCTAAGAAGGGAAGAGATTGTCAATCTCCCGTTCGGACTCGACGACGCCGCGGATATCTACAATCTACATCCAACGTGGCAAACCCGATCCTCTGGAGTTCGACTCGGATACGGCCCAGAGCCGCTCGAGATCGGATCTAGGGAGGTTGGAGTTATAATCACCCCCATCAACTATTCCGACTACGACTCTCAGTCGGACTACGACTCCCAGTTGGATTCCGACTCTAAGTCGGACAGCAGTTCGGCAAGCTTCTTCCCGCCACGAGAAATCTTCATGGCATCCAAAGGCTCTACTCCTACTCAGGAATCACGCCGACTACACGAACAACAAGAGGAGGAGGCCTGCCGACTGCGAGAACAACAGGAGGAAGAAGCAAGATGCCTGCACGCCCGCAACGACGGCCTACGCAGGGCTGGACGAACCACTCAGCAACAAACCCTCCAAACAAAAGTCGGCGACCACGACGTCTTCGTCACGCCACAACAGAACATCGTGGCCGCCGCAACCCTACTGGACACGGTCCAACTTGGGCTTGATCACCAGGCCACCCCGACCATCGCAAGGATAAAAGCCATGCTTACTGCTGCTGCATGTCAGCAGCACCAACAGTCGGGTGATACCCTCATACCGACCAACCAGTCGACATTCCCAACGGCAGTCTCATCTACCTCAAAGCGACGCCGAGCGGCTGGCTCTAGTCAGCTGCATACGGAGGCACGTCAGGCGTCACTCGGCAGCCCCAACGACAACCGGCGACGTCAAAGCAACCATCGGGATGATCAGGACCTTCAAGGCCGACAACGACGTGATCTTCGGCAGGACATCAACGCTCGACACCGCGAACGAGAAGATGATGAGCAACGCCAACCGGAAGACGAGAATGAGCGTTTCGGCCCCACCACGAGCGGTTTCGCCGCCGTAGTCGGGGTCGGAGTCCTCATGAAGATGAAGGAGTACCGGCCTTCACCCAGGAGCTACAACAGGCCGATTGGCCATCGGGTTTCAAGCCTCCAGGAGTCGAAAAATACGACGGCAAGACCAATCCCGAGTCTTGGCTCACGGTCTATACTACGGCAATCCGAGCAGCTAGAGGAAATCACAAAGTCATGGCTAACTACCTCCCAGTCGCTTTAGCCGACTCAGCGAGGACATGGCTAACAGGACTTCCCAAGCAATCAATCGGCTCATGGGCAGAACTCCGAGAACGCTTCATCGCCAACTTCCAGGGAACTTACAAGAGATCATCTTCCGAGTACGACTTATATCAGTTGCATCAAAGGAAGAACGAGTCTCTTCGTGACTTCATTAAGAGGTTTTCTGAGAAGAAGAACTCAATCCCTAACGTCAAGGATGAGGTCGTCATCGCCGCCTTTCGAAAAGGAGTCAAAGACACCTCGTTCATCGACAAATTCACACGGAAGCCTCCCAACTCTGTCAAGGCTTTATTCGACATGGCGAACAAATACGCTGACTCAGCCCACGCTGTTGCTGAGGCCCTTGAAGATAAAAAGGCATCCTGACAGAAGCAGCGGGAGGGCACCAACGACGCGGTCCCGACTAAAGCCGGGAATCGCAAACGCAAGTCAGACGGCTTCATTGTGGCAGTCGGTCACAATCTTCTTCGACTTTCAACAACTGAAGATTATCAGAACAATAAGTGACATGCTCGGGGGCTCACAAGCTCAAACGCAAGGATGGCATCCCCGCTCCGAAATACCGAACAACTAAGTCGCTTCCTGATAAATATTTCTTCACTCGGCCTTGCCAATGCCGCTTACACCTAATAGGTGCACAAGCTGCACTCTTCTCTGTTTTTGCTCTTAAATGATTGCAAAAGTACTCGAGTAGCATAAATCCTGATCCGTGAAACTTTGCTCCATGTAAGACGAACTCAAGTCACCCAAAACGCGTGTCTGGGAAAGAGCCATGAGCCAACTCCCGACGCTAGGGGACTATGATTAGTCGGGCAGAGTGCTTAAACGTAAGGGGTCAACTACTCGAGGAAATTAATATCAAAAAGAGGAAGAACATGTATTTACAAAATACATTTTTATTCGGATGATTGTTTTCATCATCAGATGCTACTCATCCGATATCTTTATATTGCAGGCCCAGCTCCGGATATGCGTGACAGGAACTCAGGGCTGCGAGCCCATCTCCTACGCTCGGGGGTTGGACAAGTCTGCCAAAATACACTCGGGATGCTCCATGAGGGCTACTGACCGAGTACTTGCACCAGTCGGGATGTCATCTTCCCCGGCTGCGCTCCATGTGAGCTGACAACTAACTTCCGGCACTAGTCGGGGGTCGTATATTACTCAGCTGGGTGAGGTACGCCCCATGAGGGTCGCTAGCCGAATCCTATGCTAATGCAAGGTTCGGGTACCTCGCTTGGCTATAACTCTGTTGGGTAGGGTATGCCCATGAGGGTCGCTAGCCGAATCCTATGCTAATGCAAGGTTCGAGTACCCTGCTCGGCTCTTCTGAAGTCAGAGAAGACTTACATCGTCAAAGTGCATCCGGAGTTCTCATGCACTGCGTCACACCTGAGGAGGGCAAGCAGATCCTGCAACATACCTGCTCGGGCACCTGTGGCAACCAGGCTGCATCCAGAACATAAGTCGGAAAGGCTTGCGAATAAGGATTTCTTTGGCTGATTGCGGTTATTGACACTAAAAAACTCATCCTGACATGCGATGGATGATACTTCTATAGAGCTATGCTGGATAGGTCGGCTCAGGCCGGCTTATTTGGTAGCAGCCACCAAGATATGAGTTCCTACAGTAGCATGCTCCATGTGGGCCGCCCGCAGGCTGAGTTGAAATTATAGCGCTGGTGCTACCAACAGGAGCCGATGAGGTAAACAGATATGCTTCATGAGAGCCTTATTGCTAAACATATATGTTTGGGTATCTGTTTTATCCACCAGGTCTCGAGGATATATCCTTACAAGGATCACAAGCTAGTCTTCATTAAAATTGGGGATGCAGGTATCTTTCTCGGGTACACCTGACCACGCCGTGGATTTATTTTCATAAAGTGGTACTCGGCCTACATGCGTGGCCATTGGTTGCCATGAGCAACATTATTCCCGCTGACATGACGCGGATGAGTCTAACCTTCGAGTAGTATATTACTCGGGAAAGACTATAAAATTCTCATTCCCGCTGACATGATGCGGAGAAGTCTAACTTTCGAGTAGCATACTACTCGGGAAAGACTATAAACATTCTTCCAGCTGACGAGCTGAAGAGTCTAACTTCCGAATTGGACGCCACTCGGGAAAGACTATAAACACCTTTTCCAGCTGACATGAAGCTGACGAGTCTAATTTTCGAGTAGTATATTACTTGGGAAAGACTATAAATAATCATTCCGGTTGACATGATGCCGATGAGTCTGATTTTCGAGTAGTATACTACTCGGGAAAGACTATAAACACCCCCTTTCCAGCTGACATGACGCTGAAGAGTCCCATATGCGAGTAGCATCCCACTCGGCAAGACTATAAACATACATCCCGACTGACATGAAGTCGAAGAGTCCTACATACGAGTAGTTCCCTGCTCGGCAAGACTATAAATTATATTCCGGTTGACATGATACCGAAGAGTCTCATGTACCAGTAGTAATCTACTCGGGAAAGACTACAAGGTTAAAGATCTTTGACTTCATGTTTAATTGTTTTCACAATTAAGCACAAAGTCGGGGGCTACACCTAATAGGTGCACCTATTCGGCGCACACTATTCCAACATCTACATCGAGCCCTTCATAGCCTCGCTGCCAGCTGACATGAAGCAGGACTCGGGAGAAGCAGCACTCAGACAAAGAGCACTCGGGAGCAATGCACTCGGGAAGACTTCACCGTGGAGGATGAGCACTTGGCATCAGCTGTGACTCAACTATGATGGTCTCGGGGGCTACTGTGGGTGCCATGGGCCCCGAGTACCTCATGACAAGCATATGGGCCACTCGGATAGAGGATGGGCCTAGCCTTGTAATTAGAGATATAGCTAGATTCGGCAGACTTCGCCTTGTATAGAAAGGAATATACAGTCCAAGTCGGGTGCATTATATCTCTAAGGGGAGATCTCCTAGTCGTAATCCGATGGGGACTCCTACCTTGTAACCCTGTCCCCCAGTATATAAGGGGAGGCAGGGCGCCCTATGAGGGCAGGTGCACACAAGTTCATCAGAACTACCACCGTATATCCTCAAAGGAATACATACAAACTGGACGTAGGGTATTACCTCACATTGAGGGCCTGAACCAGTATAAAATCCCTCTGTGTTCCTTTGCAATCCACCGAGTTTACATCCGCCGACTAGCCCCATATATTTATTGCCGGTGTAAAACATCGACAAATCTTTTGCGGGCGTACTCACATGTACTTTTTTACCCCCAATGTCTTCCAGTTGTGGCATATCTTGCATCATCAGATTTACACATGGAAGCTTCAACCATTGCAAGAGCTTCACATTGTTGTTGCTCTTTACGCTCTCTTATACGCTGCATCATAATCTATGCACATAAAATGTAATTAGAGGAAATCATCCTTTGTTTTAGAAATAGCTGAAAGTTGTAGTTGTACTAATTCTTCTAACACAGTTACAAATATAATCTGCTCCCAACATGATGAAGAAAGTAAATCTAACCTGTTCGAATCGATCAACAGTCTGGCTAACATGAAGATGTCTTTTTTCTAGTAATCGCTTTTCATATGTAGACATCAGCCCCAAATTATTTGACTGTTCAGTAATTACACTCTCAAGATAATTCATTTCTTTTTGTGTTCCCGTTGTAATTCGTGAACTCTGTTATGATATAATGTAATTACTTAGTACAAAATTCATGAAATCAAAAATCTTATATATAATATCTATTGAAATTATATGCACTACTATTCTTTGATTCTTACAAAACAACTCAAATCCTTTTTTTATCTGAATGCTTTACTCATATTAATTTTTGCTTGCAGGTACAGTTACCAGAAGATAAAAAAAGAAAGCAAAAAGCAGAAGGAACTCTCTAACTGACAAGGCCAAGCAGATGCAAGACTTTTAGGTCTTAGATAGTGCTAAGACTTTTTCACTGTTTTCTTTTCTGCTGCACCTAGCAAATGGATAAAGTACTATACTATTCTATTATGTGTCAATAGAAACTTTTGCATGTAAATGTTTGTTAATGATGTATCTCACATTCAGCGCTACTTGAGAGTTGGGGTTCCAACATTATTTTGTGCCTTTCTTTTTCAATCTACTGTAATTTTTCGGATGAAAGCAAATAATCAGACTTAAGGTTGGGATGGGAGAACTGGCCAATAGGGCCTTTTCTTTACCTATGCGTGTAGGGGAGGAGCTGGAGGAGAATGTGAAGATGAAGGAAGGTGAGATCCTCCCAGATCTATCATCAGACGATGGTCAATTTTCTCTCTCGCAAGGTCATGTGTTTCCCCTCTTTATTTTCTCTTCAATTTTTCTTTTCGCTTTGATCTGTGTTTTTGTGAATCGATGGGAGTAATTATGTTCATTCTTACACAGATTTAATCAGATTCCCGACAAGAGAATCTTTCCTTTTGAGACAAGGCAAGAACCAACGAATTTGGCAAGTTATGTATGTAAATGGGCCTGCCCAATTGTACACTTCTAGAAAGTTTATACAGTAAGGGATGGGAGTAGTGTAGGAGCAGGTGAGCACGTGATATGCACTTTCCCCATTTCTCTCCCACTACATGGCCAAAATCCTCCTGAGATGCTCGAAGGCGATTTTTCTATCAAAGATTGAGCCCCTCAGATCTACAACCACACGAGAATTTTTTCTCAAATATCTACCTACTATTTCTTCCGACCATCATACCTTTTCAAAATTGGTACGACTGCTTACTCTGATTTTTGTTTCTCTCTTCTTTTATGTCAAGCTTTTTTTATCTGAATCTTTTTTTTCGAAAGTTGATTTCAACTTTTCCTCTACCCTTCTTAATCCCTCTTGTTGTTTTTCTTGATTCTTTCATTAATTTCTTTTCCTCGTCCAGAAGCAAATGTTCCTATTTCATTTTCCTCTTCTTTTTCTTCTGCAAACTTGTCACAATTTTTTCTTATCTGGGCTCCTGTGATTAGACAGGAGAAAGGAGCAACTGTAACATCAAATCTTGCTAAATGCTACGTTTCTTTCATAGAAATACAATTTTTCTCGCAGAACATGTGATCAAACTAACTATATTAAACATATAATTTGATGAAACTAGCACTAAGATTGTTGCGTGATTTTCTTTGTTAATAATACACTTTTCCTGATTTGGAATTGCTCCAACAATTTTTGTGCCTATGTGCAGTATTTTTTAACTACTATATTAATTTTGTTCACTTAGTCCCTGTTTCTTCAACAGCATTTCCACAAATTAAATATGAGGGGTTGCTAAGATTGTATTCATGCTTTGTCTGAACACACAATGTCTGTATTCCTTGCTTTGTTTGAATACACAATTATTTTTCGGAGTGGTTCTTCTTTGTGTTATACAGGGCATGTAGAAGGCCAGCTTAAAAATCTACATTTAACATAGAATCATTTATTACTTTTAGTGTAGAATCTATTTATTAGTTTAGTGCAGAACAAATTTTGAATGCATTGAACTTTTTTTTAAACCAGACTGCACTTTATATTTTATGCAGGTTCTTTTGTTTACTATATTCACAATTCATAATGGACAGTGAAGCATCTCCAAAGAAATGCATGCAGTCAACAATGGCATATAGGAACTCATCTCACGATAGCAACTCTATTAAGGTATGGATTTTTTAAAATCAAGGCCCTATCCGAATGTTACTTACTCGTTTACAATTAAATTAACTGCCAATCTTATCACATTTTTTTCCTTTCAGCAATTTTCAACTAAATTAACATTGCCCAAGTTCATGGCTCTCTGTGAATCTCTCACGTCACACTAGAGAAAACTAGTCCGTTCCATTGGTTTTTCTCATTTGCTTGATCTTTCATGCGATTACATGACTCAGAGTCTCATTGTATGGCTAGTAAAGCACTTTGATGTCAAATCAAGAACATTGATATTGCCAAATGGCCAAAACTTCACTTTCAATTCCTTTTGCATCCATCAAGTTCTAGGCATTCCAATTGGTGGTGACATAATACCCAAAAGATGCAATGATAACATTTGGAAGTTAATAATGGATGAAACAGGTTGCAAGGGAACATTGCCAACAATCAATGAACTTATGAATGTTATCAAGTCTGAGTTAAGTGATGATACATTCAAGATAGTATTTATGTTATTTGCCATAACAGCATTTCTTTGCCCATCAAGTTCTGAACATGCAAGTCCAGAATACTTCACAGCTATAGCTATAACTAATGAAATTGAATCTTATGATTGGTGTGCTGCTGTTTTAGACAAGCTAGTCTGGTCAATTTCAAAATTCTAGTCTAGAGCATCTAGCACACTAGGAGGATGTCTTTTTGCATTTGTTGTATGCTGCCTACCTTTTCTCTCAACTAGCTAGATTTTTATAATTAAAGCTCTTTTTTAAAAAATCTCCTTTTCATGTTTTCTTTAACATTTATTTTTTGAAATATGCTTTTGTCCAACAGATCATATACTTGGAGCTGTTAGATACACCTGTCATCACAAAAACTGACAGTGTTCCTCAGATTCGTCTATGGTCCATACAATTTATAAAGAGATATGAGACTCTTGATTCATTGGGGTTGACAGTTCTAACTATGGAAGACTACCGGTACATCCATTGTTCCTGTTTCTCTTTTTTTTTAAGTCACAATTTTTGTTGCTTTATACACAGACAACATGCAATTCCTATCTTTTTTCCTTCCCTCAAAATGTAGAAAGGACAATAATTCCACACCATTTCGCAGTAAAACTTTCTACTCATCATCATTGCCAGATCTACCTTATGAATTTGACCAACTTATCCTTTCGTACTCAACAGTTCATAATCATAACAAGGTACACCTATCTGCAAAGAGGAAACACTCTTTCTTTTTCCTTTATTAATGACAAAATTATTTAAATTAAAAATATTCATGGCTTTTATCCCACTTATGTTTATACTCTTTATCAATTTAATATACCAAGTGAAGTCTGAGGTTCAGAACATAATGAACACCATGTATCAAGAGGTATTCAATGTAATCCTGCCTGTTATTAGCAAGCATTTGGCAAAGATGGCACAAGTAATCTTGACTTCAACTGACACAGCAGAAAATTATCAAATTCACCAACAACAAAGATCAGTTAGCACTTGCAATGAAGATGAAATCGACGGAATCAATGATGGAGAAATCTTGCCACCAATTCATCAGTCAGCAAACAAGGGCAATAAAAAGAAGAATGCCAACCAGTTAACTCAAATGAGCGGCAATTCAACTTTGCTGACACAGCTGAACTACTCAAAGTAACTAGAAGGAAACAAGAATCAAAATGCTTTTCAATTCTCTCTATCCCAACAGTTCATCAAATAGATTGGGACAGTGATGATTTGCTTCAGTTCCACCATAAAGGTATATACAATGACATAGTCTCACATGATATAGAAGCAAAGCTTGATATTCCATACAATACCAACCTCATGAACACAGTACATGACATTATACAAGATCACAACAATATTCTGATGAAACTAGTTGACTTCAAACAACCTTTTGATCTGAAGCCATTTGTCCTAGATGAATTGGTAGCAGTATCAAGCGAAGCTAGTGATAACTGCAACAGAAAAACAGGCTACAAAGAAGATCATGTCAACTTTGATAATATTTTCAACTGTTCATCAAATGACTTACAAGTAAAGAAAGGAGATAGATCATCTCATTTTTTCAAAGATTGCAGTTCACAATTAATAGACCAAGCTCCTGTGATGAATCAATCATCAGTCAATGCATTTCAAATCACGTATGATTGCAAGGATACCATAAAGAGACTTATTCCCCAATCTATGAATGAAATAGCTCATGAAATTGTCAATTCAATGAAGAAGAAGATCAAAACAGTTAATGAATGTCACAGCCCGATTTTTTTGGGAATTAAATAATTAATTAATAATTGATTTACCAGAATTTATATTAAATTATAACGCAAATTAATTAAGTGAAGTAAAAATAGGAAATAAAAACTTCTTTAATAAATCATGGTTGAAATTATTTTTAATAAATCATTTGCGTGCAATTACACTCTCTGAAATTTTCTCGGATTTTTTCGGAGCTCCAGAATTAATTTTAATATTACAAAGATCAGTTCAGCAATTATTTAAATAAATTCTTTTTCCCAAACTCGGGTCGTTCTCTGCCCAAACCCCTTTCATCTTAACCATTTTGCCGGACTTAGGTTGTCGTTCCCAAATCCTTAATTCTTTGAAAAGCCTGACTCTGGAAAAATCCCCAAAGTTCCAAATCTGAGTGTCTCGAATATATTCTTTCCCTTTTCCAAATATCCATATTTTCTTTTTATTTAAATTTCCTTGGTCTTCACAAAAACCCGGTCCTTTAAAATAAATCCAAATCCTCAAATACTTCAGAGTTTTTCCAATTCCTAGATCCCATAAAATATTCCCGAAATTTCCATTCCTGAAAACAAAACCAAAATATTCAAAATGTTTCCCTAAATTCCAATGTTCCCAAAATTCCGAATATTTCTACAATTTTGATTCGAAAATATTCCTCGAATTTATAAATTCCAATTTTCTAAATTTTGGAATTTTTCCCAGAAAACCCCCTCTCTTTTCTTTTTATCCTCCCATCCTTTCTTTTTCTTTTTTTCTTCTTTTCCCCTCCTGTTCATCTTCTTGCTCCTGGCCTCCTCCCTCCTCTTATCTTCTTCCTCTCTCTGTCTCTCTCTCTCTTCCTCTCTCCCGGTGTGCATCGTGGGCCTGGCCCGAGCGCCTCCCCTTGGCCTCAGCCCGGCCTGCCGCGCCTGCGCCCGACCTCGGCCCAGTCCGCCACGCCGCCGACCTGGCCTAGCCAGCCGAGTCCCAAACCGTGCCGACGCCCCGCAACGGCCGCCGTCGAATCCGCCACGCCGCCGCTCCCGTGCCACCGCCGGAGTCTCTCCCCTATAAAGCTAGCTGCTGCGCCCCGTGCCCTAGCCGGCTCGGCTCCTCTCCACGCCGCCTCGCCCAGCCGCCACCGCGCCGCCAGCACCAGGCCGCCGTCGCCTCTGCACGCCGCCGCCGCGCTAGCACCGCCGCTCCCATACGCTACCCCGCCTTGCCGACGCCAGGAGCCAGTGCCGCCGCTCGGCTGCGGTCGTCGGTCTTTCGCTGCCCCGGCCTGCACGTGCCTCCGCCTGCACATGCCTCCGTCGACTGCCTCGGGCAGCTGCCGCCCCTCCTGCATAGCGCCGCCGCCGCCTCGTCGTTGCCTTGCACTGTCTCGGTGTGCCCCGAAGCCACTGCCCCTCTTCCTCATCTCCTTCCACTACGGCGCCCCTCGGCGTCCGCTGCCGTCCGTCGTCCCAACGCCGATGCGCCGCCCCGATGACGTCGCCTCCTCTCGGCCTCCGTCCTGTGCCATCAACCCGTCGCCTTCGGTGCCGCATCGTCGTCGCCCTCGTCTCGGTTCCGCGGCAACCTCGCTGCCGGCGCCTTTTCTCCCCTGCTTCGGCCTCCCGTTGCCACATCATGCAATAGGGCAGGAGCTTGCCCTCGCCGTGAGTTGCTGCTGTGTGGCCCCACCGACACCTCCTTCCCATGAGACAGACGTATGGACCCCGCCGGTCTCTCCCCTTTCAAGGATGACAAGCGGGACCCCGTGCACGTCTTCCCCAGGCACTGCCACGAGGACCCAACACATCCTTTCTCCTGAAGCCTCCATGTGGGCCCCTCCCTGGTGTACACACATTTGTAGGATGGGTAGGCCCCACGCCTTTAATCCCAAGACATCTCGACCATCTGCTTCCCAAACTCAATCCAAGCCATTGGATCTCCATTAATAACTCTGAGTCCATCTCATCCATCCAATCTCCTGAGATTAAATCGAGCCGTTGGATCCCCTAGCCCTAGATCCTTGCCATGTAGTTGGTGCCACGTCAGCCCTAGCCTGCTATGTTATCAGTCTATCTCGACAACCACCTCACCCCTCTCGGCCACATGGTGTCCACCTTAGTCAATCCACCATCCTAGCTCCTCCTCTGTCCCTGGAAAAAGTCCACCAAAAACCACTTCTTTTTTCAGTCAAAAACAAATCTTTTCTCGAGGGAATATTCTAAGAATATTCTTTTTCCAGTTCTTTTCGGATTTATTCCGAATTTAATCTTCCAAAAGCCGTATCTTTACCGTTTGAACTCCAATTTGACCCGTTCTTCTTCCTAAATTCATCTAAAATCAAGATTTACTTGTTAATATATTTTTATGTGCTATTTATTTAGAGTTTCTTAGGGTTTTTCTCGTTTTACGTGTAGTTCCGTATAATCGCCGTTTTGAAGGATCCCGGAGTCGACGGAAGAGTTTGGAAGATTTGCAGAAGACATCTAGTTGCAAGGCAAGTCACACAACAATCTCCTTGAGCATGTTGATCCCATTTATGAAAATTATTTTATTTTAAAGTTATTGCATGAAATATTTTGGAATGACATTATTACGGGTAATTATTTAATAGCCAACATTCCTTGATATTTATGGCCATTTTGTTATTGTTATCTATACCTTAATACCCTGGGTAAACAATATTGACTAGCTAGGTATTTAATTATTTATCTGGCTAGATTATTTAAGAGTTGCTTAGCCTTTGCTTAGAAATTGTAGCGTCATTTCATATGGGAAACTAATGATTCATTCATTGATAATTAATGGATGCTCTTTCACGACAGTTGGTCGTGGCTGGTTTATTAATTGTGCCAACTAAAACTTGACTAAATGATGGGTTGTGAGCACCAGGGTTGTGTTGTTGCTAGCGGTGCTCATGACAGTTAAGGACCGGTTTGCGGACTACTTGTTGCAAAGTAACACTCGTGCTAACCACAAGCTAGAATGGGATAGCAGGAGTTTGAAGTGTGCCGAGTTCAATAGGAGGCACCAGGGCATGTTTGTGGCTGATATAAGTCCACACATGGCAGTGACAATAAGACCATGCTTCGGGCGTCGGGCCGTCTCACGGGAAGGCACTTGATCACCCCTTCCGGAGACTGGAGGTTTGGCGGGAGGCTCTCCTATTGTGCGAGTTACATGGATAATCCTGTCACAATTCCTTTCCGAGGTACCGTGGTGGTATCGAGGCGCATAGTGATGTGTTGTGGAGTTGTGTCTTGTGGGTACATTGGTACACCTCTGGCCAGAGTAAAACTATTCGAATAGCCGTGCCCACAGTTAAGGGTGAGCCTAGCAATGTTTTCTGTGATTAGCCCTATACTGCTTAATGATGATGATAAATGGTGGAAACATGATAACTCCAGTTTGGAGGGTTATGGTTTTGGGCCTGAACTGCATTGGAGCGTTGTTCAAAGATTGGTTAAATGTTGATAATAATTAAACTATCCTATTTTTTTTAATATTTTAAATGTTGTTTTACGCAAATAAGCCAATACTATGACTTTCCTTTGGTATCCTGTTGCATTATATTGCATATGTTGTTGTATTACATTGCATATGCTAGTATGGCTTGTTGAGTACGGTGGGTGGTACTCAGTCTTGCATTATTGCAATCATCAGAATGAAGCTTTGCGAGGAGGAGAAGTTTGTTGTTTGGCTTATACCCCAGTTGAGCTGCTTGTGGCTTGGTGCTGAAGCTACGCTAGTTGCCGTTCCGTTGCTGTTTTTTTCTGTGTGAGGACTAAGTACCTCTGTTGTAAGTATTTATTGTTATATCGTTTTGGTTATGTTTATCAAATTGTCGATTTGTGTATCTCGGCTGATTCCTAGATGAGGATTTATTGCACAATTAGCTTTGGAAATTCTGATGAATTTCTGGGCGTGACAATGAAGATCAAGGTCCCAACTTTCAGGATTATACAATTCATATAACTCAGGCAAACAATACTATTATTGATTCAGATGATGAGTGGGGAACTCCAAATGAAGTTGCCAAAATTTACAAATTTGCAGAGTTAGCAGAAGATGTTTATTATTCAAGATCAAAAAAGTCTGGTTTTCATGAAAATGCAGAGAAATTTACTAGATACCACAGCTTTCACAGTGCTGCTAAAATACAAGCTGAACCAAGCATATCCAGTTCTTGGTACACATGAACACCTGTTGAAAAAGAGGTGTTTGAATATATAATCAACCATATACCTTATGAACAAAGGAGGTAATATAATGTTACTTGCAATTTTTCATTCAAATAGGTTTTGTCCAACAATTTCTTATTCTATAGCAATAATATATCTAAGAAATTCTGTTATACATAAAAAATCAACAAATTATTTTTCCTTTCTAATATTCATGGCCCAAGAATTCTACAAATTAACAAAAGGTGGGTTGATCACAAGACTTTTGGCTTGTCAATGCAAGTTTATGCCTGGACAAACAAATATTTTGTTATTTTTTAGTCAAGGCAGTAATGGTTGAACAATATGAATCAAATTGTCATGATATGCATATTGTCAAATGCAACACAGCTGTAAGTTCCCCTCCCCCTTCCCCCCTTTATAACAAGTTATATGATATTTTATTTTTTTCTATATAAATCTGCCATAATTTTTTCTATTGTACTACCTCAAAAAAAAAAAGCAACCCTACTGTATACTTTTTGTCAATGGTTGCATGTGTTATACATAATTTCCAATTATGTCTTTGCAATTAGAATTTCTCATTTTATTATAGTTATATTGAACATATAAATCAAGACATTCCAATTATCTTTTTAAATATACACAAGTAATTTGAAGTATTATGTAAGGCACTGATCTGAAATACTACTCAAAAAAATTGTAATTTTTGAACTACTATGTAAGGCACTGATCTGAACTTATATGTCTTATCGCTCTATACTAATCTTAAGTTTAAATTTTTATATTGTAGAAAAATTTTCAAGACCCCTACATGAATCCTTTTGAGCTAAGCAATTTATTTACTGAACCAAATTAGGGATATAAACTTGATATGATGAACATGGTAACTCCTAGTCTCTTGTTATTTTTATTTTAACACCTTTTTTTCCATCTATGTGCAAATGAGAAGAAAGACATAATATATATTACTTTTTAATCATAACCAGATTTTCTTGCCATTACACTCTACATTCTAGTATATCATAGTTGCAAACTTCAGGGAGAAAAAGTTTGAAGTTTTATGCCCCAACCCTAAGTTAGAACAAGTTCGTTCTGAAGCTCAAACAGTTATATGGAACCTTCAAAGAACATTTAAAAATGCATATCCAAGGTCTTTTCGAGTCAATATTTATGACATGGAAATCTCTGTACACAGCGTCTCATGCTCAAGCAAAGAGTTAGTTCTGATCCTTTATTTTTAAAAAAATTTAATTCTTCTTTTTTTCAACACTTGTGTTCTATAATTCAATTTTCATTTCAATTCACATCAACAAAGTTCATCCAAAACCAGGTCAGATAGTGGCATCTTCATCATGAAACTAATTGTCACACCCTGGTTTTCCCCTTAAATAGAGCCACACAAAATATATTAAAGAAAAAGCCTCAAAGAAATTATTTATAAAGACCAAGTGAATTAATTAAATAAGAGAAATGCAAAATAATAATTTATTATGGCTGGGAATATTTTTCCTATATTCCTCTTGCCAAAATACACTAACAGGATTTTTAGTGGAATATTTAGAGCACTGGATGTAATTTTAATAATTCGAAACAATTTATCGGAATTAAATCCCTCCTCGAAATCCTTTTTCCTTTTCTTTTCTGTCTCTTTCTCTTTTCTTTTTCTTTTCTTCCCGCTGGGCTGCCGGCGCAACACTGCTCCTCGGCCTGGTGCAACCCGCGCGCGCGCGTCTCCCTGCTAGGCTCCACCTGCCAGCCGCACGCCGCGCCTCTTCTTTCCCCCGCGCCGCTGACGGCTAGGCCCTACTTGCCAGCGACCGCCTGCTCCCCGCTCCCCTCTCTCCCGTTGACGTGTGGGGCCAGGGCCCACATGTTAGGCCCATCATCTACCTCCGTCCGAATCGAGCAGAGGGGAAAATCCCCACCGCCGTCCGATCTCCGCCTTCGCCCGCCTCCTCGCGCGCTCGCCCCACGTTCAAACGGCGCGGATCGAGTCCCCGCCCATTTCCCGCTCCTCTCACCCATTCCGGCAAGAGAATCTCGCCCACTACCGCCGCAGCCGCCGTCCTCAATCCTGTGGAATTGCACCGCCTTGGCCACGATCTCTCCAATCTGAGCCCATATAAACATTCCCCGTCCTCTCCTCTCTCTTTTCCCTCAAACGCCCAGGCTTCCCGTGCCCCCTAACCCCTCGCGCGACGTGAACCTGAGCTATCGCCGCGCTCCGCCGACTCTAGCCGCACGCCGCCACCGCTGTAGTTGCCGCCAGGCCACGTGCTCGCCACCGCTACCTCCGCCGCACGCCAGAGGAGCCTGGTCGCCACTCATGTGGACTCCAACGCTGCCGAAGCCCAATCTCCCTACCGTCCCTTTCAGTAAATCCCTCCGCCGGACTTCAGACGCGTAATCTCGTCAATCCATCCGGCCATTTCCTATCCTAACCCATGCTTCATCGTCGCCAGGGTCCCTCAGACCTCATCCGTGCCTCTGTCGCCCCTCCACGCCACTGGAACGTTGTCACCGTTGACATCCCGAACTTCGCCCCGCCTTTCCTATCCATTCGCCGTCCAACGGCCACCGCAATCCCTCGGTGAGCGCGCCTTTGCCTTTCCCACCTCCTCCGCCGCTCGCCGATGCCCTTCACTGCGCCGGATGGTCGCCAGTGGGGACCATCGGGCCGCTCGCCCTGCCACGGCGTGGCCACGCCAGCAGGGCCGAACTCCGTTCATCCTAGGCCGTCCGATCTGCCCTATTCGCGCGCACCCGCGCGCGGTGGACCGCGTCCACCGTGCGCCATCCTCCTTGCGCTAGTGACCCGTGGGCCCACCTATCGGCGCCGGTCCCATGGTCCGCTAATGCCATAATCCATATAATTGCGCAATAAATCATTAAGGACTTATTTTTTAATAGCAAAATCATAGTAAAACTTCAAAAATCCACAACTAATTCATACGAGCTTCGATTAATTCCATTCAAATTTCATTATATCCAGAAAAATACCAAGAATCTATTAAAAATACATTTAGCCCCTATTTCAGTGCCCACATGTACTGTTTTTAATTGTTTATGCTTTGTTTAATATAGAATCCGACAGAGTCGACCCTCCCATATATTACGAAGTCGTTACAGAGTTCGCAGAGCTGGAGCAAGGCAAGTTATATCATTTTCTCGATCATATTGTACCCATTTATTGCAAAATATTTGTTTTAAATTAATAAACATGCATTATTTCATTATTTCATGTGGGAAGGTTGACCTATATGGATGTAATTTTAATTGCTATGACTTGATTCCTCCTGTATACCTTTGTAGTTGGGTAATAATATGACTAGTGAATACTGTTAGGATGCTTAGCCATGCTTAGAGACTATTAGCTCACATGGGGAATTAAATGCTATTATTTACATTTATTGTTCAACTCAATGTCGGGAAATGGAATTTTGGATATGTTGATATTAAACTACTAAAATTGGACCTAAATGGTGGGCTGTGGGTGCATGGTTTTGTTGGTCGCACCCATGGCAATTAAGGACCGATTCGCGGGAACCCCTTGGGCAATTAATCGTACATACCACAAGCCAGCGTAGGCAATGGTTGAGCTTGTAGCGTATCTTCTCCCTCTCCTAGGCACCGTTGGTGAGAATGGGCGTGATGGAGTTGGGTCGGCTCGGGGTCAGGTTGATCAGCTTCTAGATCCATTGTGGTGCAAGGAGAGTAGCCTGGCCGATATGGTGCGCCCTGTCGGCAGGTGCAACCTCAGCGTGGTGTGGATGGTTAGGGAGAGGTTGCGTAAACGGTCCTGTCACAGCCTCTCGCGAGGTGTCGTGGTGACACCGGCACATGGGAACGTGTGTGGGGTTGTGTCTTGTGGGTATAGTTGTACACCTCTGGCCAAAGTAAAATCTATTCGAATAGCCGCGTCCGTGGTCATAGGTATTTTGGTCAAGACTCACATGATTAGTCTCACCATAGTAAATTGACTTAAAATTTGCTGTAGAGGTAGAATGGATTGTTGGGCCTGGTCAACATGGTGTAACGTTGATCAGTGGAGGGTTAATACTGCTTAATTAATTAACCTTTTTAATGCTTGCGAACTATTACTGTTTATTTACTGCTTTTACGCAAATGAACCCCGAGCCTTTTTTTGTCTCCCGTGCATTGTACATATTCGTGGGTGTGACTTGTTGAGTACTGTGGGTAGTACTCAGTCTTACTCCCTTTTTCCCCTCTCAGTGGTGAAGTACCCGTCCGACGACGATCATCTGGAGGACTAGGCTGGATCCACCATCAAGACGCCTGTGGAATGGAAGCCTCCGCTTGGCTAGCTGTATATAGGCTTTATTTATCTTTACCGCTGCATTTATGTAAGACAATTTTAATCTGTTTGTAAGACGCACTCTGTATGATAACTTGGTATTGTGTACCCTGGTTTTTTTGGACAGAGATTTAATACACAGAAATGTTCAGAATTTCGGTTACGAATTTCTGGGCGTTACACTAATTCAAAGCTATGATGGGAAAAATCAACTAGTTTTCAGACCAATGAGTTCATACTCCTTATAACCATGTGTTTCTTAATAAGTTTTTTTTAAATGTGAACTTTTTCATATTAATTTTCCTTTTTTTTCAAACATGTTCAGTGTGCCATACAATTGTTTTTCCTTTCTCATCTCATATATATGCTAAATTGGAAGATGCCAAACCACTTCGTGAAAATCTAACATACTACATGATTGCCAACAACTTTAATGAGAAGCACAATCCTGAGATCAAAGACATCATACAAAAATATGTGAGTAGTATTTTATACACAAGTTCTACATAAAATGTTATTTTAATATATGTTTTTTCTTTTCTACTATTATTCTTGTAGCAATCAACAATTTCATGATTTCAGAAGAAACGGATCTCAATTTTTCTTTTTTCAATTCTTCTATGAATGTCTCTTGGGATTTTTCCTTTTTTAAAAAAAATATAGCACAGATGATTATCACTTAACTATTTAATATTTTTACTTTTTTACTTTTGGAGAAAAGTCAAAACTGTATTATTATTTTATGAGAGAGATCAATTAGTCACATCTAATTTCCAGAGACATCCCATTAGTTCTGTTTTTTATTCCTTATTTCTATACTATGTACATCATTCGAAACACATATGCATATCAACAACAAAGACCCAACTGAAATACTCCATCAGTCATGAGCTCAGCATCAAGCATATGGAGCAAATTTATTGATTGTTTTGGAACTTATTCAATTTTTAAACAGTAAGTTTAACCATATATAAAACCATTTCTTTTTTTGCTCCATATGCTTATATATATACACATACATACATACATATATATGTATATTCATACAATTTCTATTTCATTTTTAGGTTTTCTGGAATCATTCTCCGCTTTAGATGAATATCAATTCACAAATGAGGACATCTATATAAAAAAAAGTAGTAAGTTATGTTTTAATAAACCTTCATATTTCAATACAACAAAAAACATCAAGTGTCAAAATATATTTACACGTTTAAATATTTCAATTAAAAGTTTCCTATTCAACATGAAACCTTTTTTTAGACAACTACAAATTGTTCATGTCAGTACTTTTAAAAGTTTACAAGGTCAGCACTTCTATATATTTTTGGGTTTTTGTTAATAGTTTTCACATCATCCTCTAAAAGTTTAATAGGTTGTCATTTTAAAAGTTATATATATTTTCAATCAAAGATTTATAAGGTCAAGCCTGAAACTTTTGTGGTTGCAATTTAATTTTTTAAGACTAGAAGTTAAAACTTTATAGTGGATGAGTTCAAAAGTTTTCATCTCAGCTTGAAAGATTTTTATATGAACTTCAAACTTTTCGGGCCAACACTTAAAAGTTTAAAAGGTGACGAATTGTTGTTTGTTTATTGATTTTTAGTTAATATTTTCAATGTCATCTAGGAAATTTACAAGAGAAAATACTTTCAACCTATGTCATCTAGATGAATTTTTCCTACATAACTAAGTACTTCAAATTTACAGTATCTTTTAATTTTAGTTTTATATTTATTTTTTTGGGGGTGAAATATGAAGTGTACTAGCAGAACAATCCGCCAACTTAATTCAGAATTGATAACATTATATTTTCAGAATTTGATGGTAGTAACTGTTCAGAGATTTGTAACTGCTCCAATTGAACTTATTAATGCTTTAGAAGTTTTGATAACAAATTTTTTGTTCCTTTTTTTCTAGGCTGAGGACTGTATGAACAAGAAAAATCTTGCATCACTCTTATCAGAATTTCTTCAATTTAATTATTAGGCACTACTATTTTTTCTTAAATCTTATCCTGTTGTTGCAATCTGCCATGCTAACTTTTTTTTCATTGTAGACCAGTCAGATATATAGTTTATAAAAGAAAAATATTATCAAGTTCTAAGAGAATATCATGGCCATGTCTACATACCTTATGGCTAATAAAAATAAATTTGTGTTTTCAGGTAACTCTGATATTTGTCAAAAATATGAAATTTCATGAGTCATCGACGCCAACCATCGCTGTGAACTCATCATTTTCGCAGGAGTACCAATGACACTGGTTAGTTTATGGTGACACTTCTATCAACGAATCCATTAATACTTCAGTACTGGAAATCACGAAACATTTCTAAGTTGAAAGTTTTCACCAGCTTCTGCAATTTTTTTCTGACTCAAAGCTATGATGTGTAATTGCCACTGTGGAGGCTACTGTGCATGATCTTTCTTCCCAGTATTCACTTCTTTATCTCTAAACATTGTCTTCTCTACAATCTCATGTGTAACATTTAAATATGAGTCAGATTTAAATTTACTTTTATTTTAAATATACATCGAATCTCAGTTGAAAGTTTTTATATTTGACAGTTGAAACTTTATTTTTGTTAACTCCCCTCTCGTTTATTATCCCCATTTACCCCCTTCCAAAAAAAGAGAAAAAGCGTTGCTTCTTCTGCATGAAAACGCGTTTTCCATCGGTGCGAAGCGCGCCTGTCTCCCGTGCAAAGCGAGCGTGACCTAACTAACTAGCACTCTGTCGCAAGCTCGCCATAATCTATGATCTGTGAGAAAAAAAAAAAGGGCTCCAACTGGGTTTGGCTACTTGGGAAAAGAAAGAAATCCCAGCAAAAAAAAAATAGATCGGGAAGGAATGAAGGGTCCATATCTACTGTGATTAGTGGCGAGATTACAAATCAACAAATCGTGCAGGAAACAAGACAGCGACGCCAACGGCGTCGGCTTGAACCCAAGCGGCGAGGGCTGCGAGCTGCTACGGCTCGTAGGCGAGCGGAGCTGACTCCACTGGATCCCTGTCGTCTCCACCCGGACAAGTTGCAGATGAGCTTCTCGCACATCTAGGCACCGCCGGAGAACCAAAATCGGAACCCATCTGGAAGCGAGCGCGAGGAGGGATCGGGTTGGGTGCATGAAGTCCAGACGGGAATCGGACTCTGCGTTATGAAAGACGGACCAGGACGACTCAATCCCTCGGACACGGACCACGCAGCCCTACGGAGGATGGGGACGACGTACCAAACCAGACGAAAACAACTTCAACTTTTATAACTTACTAGAAAAATACACGTGTGTTACAACATGTAAAAGAAATTTAACTATAGAAACATAATAACATTTTTTCTTTTTATTTTCTTTTAAATTTATTTGAAAGACCATCTGGTCCAAACAACCATTAGACCTAATCGGCTAAGCCAGTCCATTAGACCTATTTGAGACACCAACGTGAGACAGAGATCACCCGGTCAAAGACCGAGGAGCAGCTCGGCCTCTGCACCCGATCCCCTTTTCTCACCGAGTCGTCATGAGGCCACTGCTTCTGCTCCCCGGTCGCCTCATTGGTGCCGCTGCACCTAGATGTCTCGCCCCGATGGTTCCACCTTGATAGCTCCTCTATGGCCACCGCCTATAGGAATCTGCGTCTTGAGCTCCCTCGAGCTCGGGCTAAGTTGAACTCTAGCCACTAGCCAGATCCAGCAGCTCCCTAGCCTTCGGCCTCCTGTTGGTGGTGGGGATGGGAGTGAGATGCGGCGGATCGGAAGAGGAGGTACCGGTGGAACACTCTATAAGTATGCCGAGAAGGTTTGTGCCCTTATCTTTTGATTTTTCCCTTTCTTCTATGTTCTTTGACACGCGGGAATCGGAGCCTCGAGACGAGATGCGACGACGGGAAAAAGGATCTCTTGATTTTTTTTCCTCTTCTTCTATGTTTTTTGACGCGCGGAAATTGGAGTCTGGAGACGACACGCAACGATGGGAAAAAGGTGGACGAACGGAATCATTACTAATTTTTATAATAGTAGAGCTTCGATGCGATGGAGGGCTAAAATAGGATTTTTTTGAAATTCTAGGGGCCTACGCACAAATCCCTTGCGGAGAGGGCTACGCACGCAAATTTTGGAAAATCCAAGGTTCTTTTTGCAGAATCACCAATTCCTTCCTTTTTTTTCCCTATTTTCTTTCCTTTTCTTTCTTCTTCTCTTTCTTTTCTTTCTCCCCCTTTCCTACCGGGGAGGTCTCCAGCGGGCGCGGCACCGTCAACGCTCTACATGGCCAACCCCCGGCATGGCGCCTCACGGCCAAGCGTTGGTCGTCCGACGCTGCGTGGCGCCATGCGCGGTTTTGCCAGGGCGTTGGACCAACACAATGCGGTGGCTGCGTGCATACCCGTGACCAGGCATGGCGTGGCACAGTTGCTCGATGCTGTGGCGAGCGTCGACCGGCATGGCATGTCGGGATGCGTCGTGTAGGACGTGGTTGGCAGGCATGCCAGCGGCCAGACGAGTTCTGTGGCAAGAAGGATAGGAGGCGGCTTAGCCGGCGAGCTCAAAAGATTGAGGCGTGCATGGGCGTAGATCAAGGTGGCACGACGTGGATTAGGCGGTGGGCCGACGAACTTCCCAACGGGCAGTGCAGATCGGGGCGGTGGAGTCCGTGGCGGTAAGCCCCTCTTCTCCCTCCCTCTTGTCAGTCGAGTGCTCACCCCGGTGCTCGGAGAGGCAGAGGTGGTCTACAGCGGTCCGGTATCGGTGAGGTGGTTCGGCGGCAAATGGCATCGACGTCGGCGGGGCAACAGTGACGGCGTCGTCTGCTCACCAGCATCGGTGATGACGCTCCTGTTCACAGAGGTTCAAAGTGGCGGCGTCATTTGCTCACCAGCGCCAGTGATGGTGCTCCTATTCCCAAAGGTTCAAAGTAGTATAGATGGAAATTTTGGATGACGTCAGCATGACACGATGATGACGTCAACAACGAACGAAAATTTTGGTAGAAACACTATTCTTTTTCTAATTGTAGAGACTAGTAAAATGCTTGTGCATTATAACGGATGAAAGCAAATTTTATTGTACGTATGTACTTTGTACTGCATGCTGATGAATAATATATAAACAGTCAAACAGGATGACACCTAGGCTTGAAAACGGTTCGGATATTATCCGCTAACCGTCCGAAATTTCAAATACGGATAGGATCGGTCGGATAATTTTCGAATAATCTCGGATTTAGAAACGGAAACGGATAATTTTTTCGGATACAGATACGGATACGGTAAAGGCATTATCCAACGGATTTCGGAATTGGTCGGAAACTATCCGGATAAATTTTCGGATATCCGCATCAAAAGGCCCAGTACTATGTATTACTTGGCCTAGCCTAATAGCCCTTTACTCCAAACCTAACCCTAACTTTCCATATACATTCTCCACACACACACAGCCACAGCTTGTCGGCCGTCGCCCCAGTCGCTAGTCTCCCCCGTCGTGCCGCCGCCGGTCGGCCGTCGCCCCACCGTCGCGCCGCCGCCCCTGTCGCGCGTCGCCCCCGAGCCAGTCTCCCCCGTCGCGCCGGCGCCCTGTCGGCCGTCGCTCCACCGTCGCGCCGCCGCTGGTCGGGCGTCGCCCCACCGTCGCGCCGCCGCCCGTCGCCGGTCTCCCCGTCGTGCCGCCGCCGGTTGGCTGTCGCTCCCCCGTCGCGCCGTCTCCCCCGTCGTGCCGCCGCCGGTTGGCTGTCGCTCCCCCGTCGCGCCGTCTCCCCCGTCGTGCCGCCACTGGTCAGCCGTCGCTCCCCCGTCGCGCCGTCTCCCCCGTCGTGCCGCCACTGGTCAGCCGTCGCCCCACCGTCGCGCCGCCGCCCCCGTCACGCGTCGCCCTTGTCGCCGGTCTCCCCCGTCGCCCCGCCGCCGCCGCTGGGCCCGAGCCCCCGCGGCGCCTCCCCCGTCGGGCCGCGCGCCCCCATCGGCCTCTGGCGCTGCCGGTCTCGTGCCCCCGCGACCGCCGCCGGCGCCGGCCCTGCGCCCGCGCCCGCTGCTGCCGCACCGGCCCCGAGCCCCCATGGCCGCCTCCCCCATCCAATCCATCCGTCTGTCCCAGGTAAATCCCCTCCTTTGACAGATTAATTGATTTGGCCCCTTCCCTACTAGCTTGATGAGGTTCTTGGAGCTACTACTTGCATGTTTCCATATAAGCAAAGAACTGATATGCCGTGTGTCGGCGAAACGGGATAGGAGGTCCCACATACCCCGGGTCGCGTGGGTCTTTTGCCACGCCAGCTACTCTGGGCCCACATTCTGCACAACTGGCGACCGGCTCTCCTGCTAAGTGCCCGGGGCACGTGCGCTGCCTGGGCCCGGGTGCGCTACCCGTGCCCGGGGCGCCTTCCCCGGGTCCGGGAGTGCTCCCCCGGTGCGCCTTCCTTGGGCCCATGGTCCGGGGACATTTCCCGAGACCCGGGCACGGCAGCCTCGGTCCCGGGCCCCGGGTGCCGAGTTCCCCGGTCCCGGGTCCTCGGTCTCGGTCCTGGGTGCCGATTGCCTCGGCCCCCGTGTGCCGACCGCCTCGGCCTCGGTCCCGGGTGCCGACTGCCTCGGTCCCGGTCCTGGGTGCCGACTGACTCAGCGCCATGTGCGCGCGGAGGGCTCAGGGAGCACTCCGCGCCGGGCACGAGGTTGACTCGAGCGCACCAGCTCCCCAACTACCGTGATGCGACGGGGCGTGCTGCGCCTATCGCCTGCTCTGGCCCCCGGTGGGCCCGCTTCCTATGTGGTCAGCCTGTGTCGTCAAAGGTGTCAGAGGGCGTCAGAGGGTTGTTGACTATGGAGGCTTCGCCTTTCCACGCCCCGGCAGCGGAGGCAAGCGCCGTCCCATCTCCAAACTCCATCCACTCCCGGCGACGTGATGACCGTGCCGACCGAACGCCAGCACCAACTCCGGCAGGGGAGACGTGCGCTGTCACATCCCCAGAATCTCGCTGCCCGCAGCAGTCAAGCAGCGTGACCACCCGATGTGCAGCACCAACTCCGGCATGGGCTCAGCAGACAGGCGCGAGCGTGCGCGACAAGACGCAGCATAGCTAGCTCTCTCCCTTTCGGCACATAGACTAGCACTGTGGACTCCCCTTCGCTGATAAAAGGAGGATCCAGGCCAATGGAAATGGCAGCTTAGGTTGAGCTTAGGTTGAGCCCGGGGTTTCTTCTTCTTCCTCGACTCCGAGCCCCCGAGTGAGGACTTAGCTCCCGTGCTGCTCCCGTTGCTCCCAGCTAGCTCCTGAGCTCCCCGAGTCTTCTTGTAACAATCATACCGCATTCACCTCCACATAGCATACACACAGGAGTAGGGTATTACGCTTCCGAGCGGCCCGAACCTGTCTAAACGCCTCCTGTCTCTCCCGCGCGGTTACCACGGTCCGGACCCGATTCGGACGGTCCGAACCCCTATATCTCTCAGCTCGGGCCCCCGGTTCCCGAGCGCCCATCCGTCTGTTGCTCCACTGGATGCCGCGTTCGCCTGAGAACAACCCCCCTGGCCGAATCTCAAAGGGGGGTCTCCAGACCTCCCGTCGTCGAGGTTTCATCCTCCGACACCGTGCTTACATTTTATCAGAAGATTGCTTAGCTGTGTTTACACCATTTCCATAACATGTTCAAATAAAGGGGGTGAGGTTCTTCGTTGGTTTGTAAAGTTTAGTTTGAGGGATTTTTATATTCGAATAAATATTCGTTACCGTATTCGTTCCGATTCATATTCGCTCTGTATCTGTATCCAGTAATATTTGATTCCTTTTTGTATCCGAGGTTTCTGATTCTGAAAAAAATATGAAAACAAATATGGTATAGCTACTTTTCGATCGTTTTCGATCCGTTTTCACCCCTAATGATATCCATACGTCAGTCAGGGGAGCCTAAAGAGATGAGGTCGTAGGGAGTAGAAGGCCACCATGTCAATCGTGGTCTCTCTCCTCATTTAGTCACCCCACAATTAATAAAGAAGGCAAATACTAGCCATTTTTAATTTTCCACCTCACAAGTATATCACAGATTGCTTATCTCAGTCTTCCTCTACATCGACGCTGGTGCAGCTTCCCAGCCGTTGCTGCTTCGACCCTTTCCAAATCGGGCACCTGTCCACCTAATCTCTCTCACGCACGCCCTTTCGCAGTAAAACAATCACGCGAGATGAACCCGCATGAACGAACTCAAAGTCTATAACTAGGAGCAACCAGAATAATGGATTATCCATTACTGTGTCAAAGATGCATATATCTGCAACTTACACCAGTTTTTGGCTTGCTCATTTAAGAAAAAAAATCCCATCACAAATACGCGCGCCACAAAACTTTTGCAATTTTGATGAAAGCTAGTATCTTGCATACCATAATACTGCCCTTATATAGTCAATAGCAACACATACATACATAACTGTATGAATCGTGGAGATTCGATCTTTCTAAGGAAGTGCAACTAATGTGCCCTTCTGAAATTATTAGAATATATTTCTATGGATGAAATACTCAAGTGCTAGGATCATTGACTCACGATTCATCAGTGTAACAATGAAACACTAACGAAGTAGTAATGACAAGTTGTTACTAAAGCCTACACAAACTCTTTAATTAGGGAAGGCTTAATGAGAACTTTTCGTGCCCATAATATTCAGCATCGTCCCAAATTTTCAATAGAACCATCAAATCAAGGATAGGTAACATAACTGCTCCACTCAAATTACTCCATGCATGACCACTAAATTTCCACAGCTAATCAAGAATCTTGCGTACATTCCCTACCTAAAACCGATCAAGATTCAAGAACCAATCTTTTCCACTGCATTATATAGCTCCTCCTCTCCCCTCGCATGCAAAGGATGCCACTTCTTGTTTCTTTCGTTTTCCCTCGCTAGCGTGGTCACGGGGTACTCGATCCGGTGTATCGTGATTTTGTTGGAACCAATGATAATGAAACAGACACGAAATAGAGGGCGCGAGAAACACGTGTTGGGACATTGAGTAGAGTCCGCCCCGGTTTAATTTGAGAACGACAAACCAAGGAGTCGCGATCTAGACATGATCTCGTATCGGACGAACGACAGGCAATCGAACCGATTTGACATTGACATGTACCAAAATTACGACGTACTAAATTTTTGGTGAAAATAACTTTAATTTTTATAATAGATAAAGATAAAGTTATATATATATATATATACACGTACTAGCAAAATATCCGTGCGTTGCAACGGACTCTAATATTATCAGATGACGCAATTAATACAAATAAAATTATGGTCATTAACTTACTGGTTTATACAATGTAATTTTAAGTCCGTACAAGGACTCAGACAAAGATTCAAACTTCTTGACTTATTTGGAAGATGCTTAAGACCAAAGAACTTGACAGAGGTTTTTCTTCCAAACGAGAAAAGGAATATCTTGGCAGAATTGAACTTGCAACCAATGGTCTACTCCCAGAAGAAACTGTTGAAAGAGGATTCACATATGTTACTATTGGGCACAATTCAGAATGTTTATGTCATGCTTCAGAGAAAATACTCTAAAGGAACTCCTGTGTGGGCTTGGTATTCGCAATTGGAACAAATAGTCACACATCATCAACAAGGTTTCTATAAACTGCCAAGTGCCAACCCACTGTAGGGTTATGCATTCTAATGTCAGTCAGGCAGTGATAAATGTGTCATAGTGGTAATTAGATTGTTCTCCCTCTTATCTATTCTTGGAATTGGATGCAACTCCTACTTATCTATTCTTGGAATTGGATGCAAACAGTCATTAGGCTTTTTCTTGAGAGTATTCTTCACCTCCTCCCTCTTATCAACAAACGAGATTGACTTGATGTTATAAACTTGCTGGTTGAGTTACAACCTCTAGTTCATGGCACTCAAGTCAAACCTTGGTTATTGTACTTACTGTATGGACAACATATTCACAACAAGAAAATTAACAGAGCAAAGACATGCAAAGCCACGGATGAGGCAGAGGCCCCAGAAGCCTGAAAGGGTGAAATGGTTCGTGCCAATCTCATTGTCATGTGCATTTCATTCTGTCCTAGTTAACTATTCATCGTGGGTCCTTTGAAAATTACCATTCTCTGACCGTGTCAAATATTGCTGTTAATGACAAGTACTCGGCAAGAGGGGAATCTCTTGGGAAGGCCTGAAACAGAATAAAGTATATTCAGAAGATATCTTTGCCTGAAACCTGGCTAACCGTTGTGCTTACACTATTTTGACAAGAAGATCTCCACACATGGAAGCTCGTCAATTATAGCAGCAACACCACTGTTTTCTGATCCTAGGCCCTTGCTCTAGTGCTCTTGCATAATCTGATGGGCTGTTTAGTGGCAGCAAGCAGGTCTTGGCAACATAAAATACTAAAATTGAATGCAACGAGGTAGGGCAACAAAGCTTTGAAAACATCAATTGAAAATCCCTTTATTTCGTCTGGTCCTTTTATTTGTCATGCATCACAAACTTTTTGTAGCTTGTGCGGACTGTGGAGAGGAACTCTAAATCTCTAATCTTCATCAGCTTCCCATAATAGGGAACATGCAACTACGAGGTTTCTCAGCAGACTTGTAGAGGTAGCTCATCTTCTTCATATTCCTAGAAACCACTACCGCAAACAACTAAGCAGAATTGCATGACAGAGGCGAGGAAGGAGAAGAACCGGATGATGTGGAGTGCCGGTCGGGGGAAGGAAGAATCGGTGAGAACGAAGGCCCCTGGTGTGGATTGTGGAGGGAGCGGCAGAGGTCGACGGGGTTGGCCCTGGTTGGGGTGGCAGGGCTCACATGTGGCTACTGCTTCTTGGGGCCCTTCGACAACGAAGGGGATTGGATGGAGGTGGAGAGCTCAGAGGCCTTGCAACAGAGGGAGGAGAGGATGGCATCATAGGGAGGGCGGAGGGGGAGGGCGTGGTATGGGATCACGGGACAACGACGCCTGCTACAATCTGTATTGCACGATGGAAACTAATTTGGAATAAGCAATGACGGCGAAAATCCGGACAGAAACAGTCTGTATTTTGTATAGATATAGATAAAAGATTTATAATATTATTTCCTCTATTATTTCTGCACAATGATGATGCTATTTTAATGTATGATTTTTTTTTTGCCATTTAGTATAAAGCGATTTTCTCAATTGGGGTAAAGGGAGTGTGGCACAAAAGCTAACCACATAAGCAAACCATGCAAGTGTGGCAAACAAGTAGTTTTTCTCGCAGCAACGACGCCAAATAAGTAGTTTTTCTCGCTGCAACAACACCAAACAAGTAATTTTTCTCGCTGCAATGCACATACACTTTGCTAGTTAACTTAGATTTCATAAAATTCAATCAATATATATTACACTATCTTAGAGCATCTCCAACAGGGACCCTAAGAGCGACTCCAAAAGCCTACCAAAATCTGGCTCTCCAAATGCCCATGCGGCTAGCTAGCTAAAAAAATCCTTCTCTGTATTATCTTTTCACTACAACAGCATCTCCATTTAGACTCTCCAATCTAATAATGGGTCTTGCACATCAGCCTCCATTCCTCTTCTTCTTCCCCTTCTTCCCCATTCTTCCACGATGGTTACTCTTGCGGGGCTGACAGCTGGCGACCAAGGCGGCGCGGCGGGGCCTGGCGGGAGGCGCGCGGCTGCCGACAGCCAGGGCGGCACGCGGCGGGGACCGGCGGCTGGCGGCCAGGGCGCGTGCGCGGCCGGCCAGTGGCTAGCACGTGGCTGCTGGTGGCCAGGGCAGCACGGCGGGAGGCGCGTGGCCGGCGGGGCACGGTGGGAGGCGCGCGGCTAGAGCCAGGGCGGCACGGTGGGAGGCTGTAGAGAGATGGGGAGTAGGAGAAGAAAAGTGGTGGGGCCCACTGAATGGCAAGCCGAGTGGGCTGGCCAGATTTGGCCAGCGAAGGGGGGACTTTGGCTAGCCGGATGGCTTGGATAGTGGGTTGGCAAGGCTATTGTAGCAGGATTTTTTCTCAAATTTGCCAAAATTTGACTTGGCCAGCAGGTTAGCAAGATTGCTAGAGATGCTCTAAACATAGCACCCAAACAGTTTTTAGGTGTTGAGACAAAAAAATTAGGTCCAGCAGGGACCCTAATAGAGCTCCCAAAATAAGGAGGCACTCACATCTTTTCCCCAAGCCTCCAGTCCTAGGGACTCTATATCCCTTGGCGCCTATGAAAATTCTCCACCCACGTTCACGTGCCATCACATCTAGGAGGAAGTTTGGAAGAGAAAAAGGTGAGAACCCTACCTGCCCTCCCCGTTCGACCGGCCGCCGCCCGCGTCTAGCCAGGCGCTGACCCGCTACGCTCTGCCCGCCGCCGGGCCAGTGCGCTTGGCCCGGCAACGCCCCGGCGCGCTTAGCCAGGCGGCGCCCTAGCGTGGTCACTCGCCGGCCAGCCGCCGGCCCGCCGTGCTTCTGCTAGCTGTATGTGGCAAACTTTCTGTCATTATTTGCAGCATATTTTATAGTTTAAATAAGCCGCACGTAAAACGGAAAATATCATTAGCGCGTGATTAATTAAGTATTTACTATTAAAAACTTGAAAAATAGATCTATTTGCTTTTTAAAACTACTTTCATATAGAAAATTTTTTAAAAAAACGTATGTTAATCGTTTTAAGTCTTGAAAAATTTTTTAAAAAAACGAAAAACGAGACAAAAAGGCCAACGCAGAGAAGTGCTGCCGAACACCCTGTTAAGGGCACATCATTGCAATTGTAGTGTTTGTGGCGGCGAGCAGTTGACCAGATCCGTGCAGGGGGTTCTGGCGGTGGCGGCACGAGTCAGCTACGACGGCGACAGCAAGCTCTCCGCTCTGTCGGCATTGTGGGTGGCATCCGCCGGTACGTCGGTTGTTGTTGCTGCTGCTCTCCTCCCGTTTTCCGCTGAGCTCTCGACTCTCATGGACTCTGCTTGATTGGATGGATTGGGTGAATCACCTTTTCCCCTTTCCATGCCTGAACCTTCAATTTGATTTTATCTGCCTTGTGAGTTAATATATTCAAGATTATCTACACTAATTCACTACTATCTTTTACTTTTTTTTGGATCCAGTAGCGTTAGTTGAGACCTAATAGTTCTTGTGTTCCAGTGCTTTCCCATTAGATTTTTCGATCTCACTTTCCAACAAAAAATTTCTCATCGCCTTCTGTTTTGGTTTTTTTTCTCGCGATTTGCCACAGATCGCAACCATGGGAACCCGCGGTGTGGCCTTGGTGCTCCTCGCGGCCGTGCTGCTCCAAGCTCTCCGAGGGGTTGGTGCGGATCACGCTGAAGAAGCGCCTATTGACGAGAACAGCCGCGTCGCCGCGCGCCTCTCCGGCGAGGAGGGGGCACGCAGGCTGGGCCTCCGCGGCGCCAACTCCCTCGGCGACATCGTGGCGCTGAAGAACTACATGAACACAGTACTTTTGGGGAGATTGGGATTGGCACTCCAGCGCAGAAGTTTACTGTCATCTTCGATACCGGCAGTTCCAACCTCTGGGTGCCATCCTCCAAGTGCTACTTCTCGGTGAGTCCATGTTCGATGCACTGGTCAAGGGGAATTCTCTTGAGAGTCTGATTGCGATTGTGACTTGTGCTAATGGTAGAATTTTTCCTGGTGGCGATTGATGCAGATTGCGTGCTTCTTCCACTCTTGGTACAAATCAGGACAGTCGAGCACTTATCAGAAGAACGGTCCGTGTCTTGAAAATCTTTCCCCAACTGTGCTAATTTTTGTGTTGTGACTGTCTGCCTACCAGTCTACTACTTGAGTGCATTAAAAACTTGCCTTTTTTTGTTATTTACTCTATAGCTGGTGCATGGTGGCATATCCCATATGTAAAAATTTAGCCTTTTAAAGCAAAATTGGATTTAATTGAAATGATGCTAGATGGTAGTCTCTCCTCTCTCTCTCGGAATTGCTCTCAGATCGGGCGTTCGAAACATCTCTTGTCTGTTTGTGGATACTTTAGCTTATGTTTCAGGCTGAATGAATTCCATATAAGATGTTTCTACTTGCATTGTGTATTTTAAGTCTGAACCTTGAAACATTAGGCTACCCCCAAAATATCTAGCCATTTTTGTAGTTTTTGTTATTGCATTTGTATACTTGCTCAACGGTGCATTTTTTGTCCAGTTGTGTAAAAGGGAGACTAAGGCATTTATATTTACAATTTTGAAACAATCTGACATGTTAGAAGTAAATTCATCTACTTTTCTCTCTACTTTAAAATCTACTAATTTTGAATTCTCGTTTTGCAAGTTGACATTAATTTCAAAGTTAAAGAAATGGCTAAGGAAATTTAACAACTGAACGCATAGAGGATGACTCCCAACTGGAAAGTCTTCGTTGTGTACTCAACTGTCCTTATACTGAGTTCACATCTATGTGTCTGCATGCCATTTACAAAAGAATGATATAGATTGCACTTTTGCCATTGTTTTCAACTTATCTTTGGGCACTCAATTGGATTCAACAATAACATATACTGCTTTTTTTCAGAATGGAATACCTTGTATTGGATGAATCTGATAAACTTTTTGAGCTTGGATTATTTGAAGCGCTTGCACGCACAATAATGCACAATGCTGTTCGAGTCAATGTGGGAAGAAAGTAAGTACTGTTTTCGAACCGCGAAGATGGGAAAACTATTTTTTTAGGATTGTTTTCGTCATTAATTGTTCACTTACAGGAATTCAGCCTCTTCACTGATTAAGCAAAAGTTGATTTTTGCTGGAACTGAGAAGGGGAAGTTGCTAGCTCTTCGCCAAAACTTTGCAGAAGTAAGTCACTGGAATTGCAGAAATATTCTCTGGCGGTTTTCTCCTAGTTTCTGTAGATAAATGAGCATGTGCTTTATAGTGTCAGTGCATCTTGTGATTTATTCCCCTTCCTTAATGGTTAAATGCATTCTGCATTGCATTATGTTCATGTGTGCTTTCTTTCATGGTAGTTTTGATGTTCATGCTTCTGTTCAGAATTGCTTCTGAGCCTGCTTAGGGAAAAGGAGGTGCAAGTGTAGAAGAGTAGTTTTGCCATGATATTCTGTTGTGAAAGCATGTTTTATTAGTAAAATGGGATTGCAGCATTAATGACTTCTAAATTCAATGCATTACAGGCTGTTGGTAAGGTTCTCCCGGATTTACCACTGTGGATGTCTCGGTTGTTGATCTCACAGTTAGAACCGAGAAGGCAGCCTCGTACGATGCTATCAAGAGTGCTATCAAGTAAGTATATAGCTTCTAAAGTAAGGGAAATGTTTATTTGATTTGCTGGCTATGTATGTGTTGTCGCTATAACCGCAACTTGTGGCAGGGAATACAGCCCACTGATGTATGTTTCTTAAATATATGTAAGGATTCCTAGACAAGGGTAGTTACATGTGTGGGTGCAGAACAACAGTAGTCTATCTATACTAATCTAAAAGACATATATACTGTTTTTAATTGTTTTTGTGTGGTTCGCTATAGAATCTGACGCCGTCGACTCTCCCGTGTACTATGAGATTGTAGCCGAGTACATCCATGGTTTGATTCTATGTTGGGAAATATAACATTGGACATAGTACTATTAACTTACTAAAATTTGACCCAAATGGTGGGCTGTGGGTGCATGGTTTTGTTGGTCGCACCCATGGCAATTAAGGACCAGTTCGCGGGAACCCCTTGAGCAAATACTTGCGGTGTGCATTGTGCATATTTACGGGTGTGAGTTGTTGAGTACTGTGGGTGGTACTCAGTCTTGCTCTTTTGCTCCCCTTAATGGTGGAGTACCTGTCCAACGAGGATCGTCTGGAGGACTAGACTGGATCCGCGGTCAAGATGCTTGTGAAATGGAAGCCTCCGCTTGGCTAGTTGTTAATAGGCTTACTCTTTCCTTTACCGCTACATTTATGTAATATAATTTTACTCTATTTGTAAGATGCACTCTATATGGCAACTTGGAATTGTGTACCTTGGCTTTCCTGGGCAGAGATTTAATACACAGGAATGTTCAGAATTTTAGTGGTGAATTTCTGGGCGTTACAAGTTGGTATCAGAGCCGAACTTGATCGTAGGACTAGCCAAATGGATACCCTAAGAGCCCTCTGAAATTCTCATTTGCATATGCTTTTTGCACTTGGAGTTATTTCGGGGAAAATTGGGAATTTGTTCTTGAATTGGGATAAAATCCTACTCTTTATTTGACCAAAATTTTTGAGTCAGGTCAAAGCTAGGGTAGAAATTTTATCCGAGGGTTATGGCATGGGTGTGCAAGTTTTAGGGAAAATATTGGTTATCAGGGTTATGTACGATTTTAAGCATGCATAAAATATTTTTATTTGCTTTGCCATTATCATTTAAAAAAATTAATTCATTACTATATGGTTCTGTTATACTAATTCGTTGGTTTCTCAATAAAGTTTATATGTAAAATCATTTCATGCATAAAATTGTTGTTTATTTTTAAATTATTTATTGTTCACTCTATTTAGATCTGAGGATACATTGATTCCCCATCCTTGCCTTCTATAGATGGACAGTCTCCCCAACCAACGCGGTGCAGACATGGATGGATTTGTTGAAGAGCTTTGCATGATGAGCTTCACTTTGGGGTACTGTCACGCCCCGGAGTACACCGCAGTGGAGCCCATAGAGGGTGAGTTCCCACACCGTGTTTGTTTGGAGCTGCCAGGCGAACTATACCTCCTACCAGCCATGGAGGTTGAGATCGGTACCTATGATCACGCTTGCCAGGAGGCAGCTTTCTGTCTGATCAGAGAGCTACGCCGAAGGCACCACTCTATCCTCTGCACCACCGCCTACCGCTACCTCCCCAGCTGGGCCTACTACCAGGTTTATTGCACCTTCCAGCTGGCTGATAACGAGAACGACACCACCATCGTCCACATGAGGCAGGCGATGTGGGCCATGGACTACATGCACGCCAACTGGGTGCGTGCGGCCCACAACAAGGAGGATGCCAACAGGATGACCATTATTGGTCTCCAGAACCTAATCGACCGTTTGAAGAAGGAGGTCGCGGAGCTGAAGGGGCAGCCGCCACCCGGTAGGGCCAGGATCTGTCTGACCCCGAGGAAGAGGACCCTTCCTCCGATGCGTGTTCAGTTGGCCCTAGAAACGGGCCACACACACCGCCAGCTCCACCAGCACCAGCAGCGCCAGCTCCACCAGCACCACCGGCACCAGCACTAGCAACAGCTCCAGCACCCGCGCCATCACCAGCCGGAGGCATGATCGGCGCGACGTCAAGCGACGGCAGCTCTCAGGGAGGCGCCAGCATCCACGGGGGCTTCACTTCCACTGACGACAGCAACTCCTTCAACCGATCCTGCACCCGCAGCGAGGCCAGTTCGTCCGCTCACGGTAGTGAGGACTACGTGAGGGGATCCAGGAGCCGCACCGACGACGAGGTGGGCGACGAGCAGGAGTCGGAGTACAACTCGGACGACCGCATGAGCCGTTCAAAGCACTAGGCGCGCCGTCCTTAGTTTTCATCGTTTTCCTTAGTTTGATTTCATGATTAGTTGTAATGTTAGGATGTTTGCTTGGGGTTAGTTGGTGGCATACCGTCTGTTGTGGTGTGTCTGCCTTAATTAAGAGTTGAACTGGTTTTTCCTCATGTTTTCATCTATGAATTTTAGTTAATTTAATTCAGTCATTTAATTATCACTCCTGTTTCTGAGCCACCTGTTTTTCTCCTTCCCTTCCACTGTTATCCCCTTCAGATGGTGAACACAAGGAATAGTAACCGCGCTGCCAGTGATGCCAGCACTACCAACCAACAGGATGGAGCACCCCAGAACCCTGGAGCTTCCAATCACATGCCACCTCCGCTACTGGAGAACCTGATGCTTGCACAGGTTCTGGCCAACTAGAACTAGATGTTGGCAATCATGATGAAGCAGATGCAACAAAACAATTTGCAGTAGCAGCACTAGCAACCTCACATCCCGACCGTCGCTCCTCAGTCAAAGCTACCTGAGTTCTTGAGGGTTAGGCCGCCAACCTTCTCTAGCACCACCAACCCCATGGACGCCAACGACTGGCTGTTGGCAATCGAGAAGAAGCTCAATCTCCTCTAGTGCAACGATCAGGAAAAGGTCCCTTTGCAATACACCAGCTCCAAGGTCCCGCATCAGCTTGGTGGGACAACTTCCTTGTGACCCGCACTGCTACCACCGAGGTCACCTGGGCTAAAATCTGCCACAACTTCTGGAAGTCTCAAATTCCGGTAGGTATCGTGGCACAGAAGAAGAGGGAGTTTAGGGACTTGTGCAGGGAAGCAAGACAATCACGGGGTACCTCCATGACTTCAACCGCTTGGCGCACTACGCGCCAAAGGACATCCGCACTGATGCGGAGAGACAGGAGAAGTTCCTGGACGGATTGGACAACGAGCTGACCAACCAACTCCTCTCAAGTGACTATCCAGACTTCGAGAAGTTGGTGGATAAGGTGATCTGCCAAGAAGATCAGCGCAACAAGATGGACCGTAAGAGAAAAACGGCCTAGTTCCGAGCTCACCAGGGGCAGCACCAGAGGCCACGGGTGATGCTGGGGCATCAGGGTGGACCTTCCACCATGATCGTCCGCCAGTAGCGTCCGTTCCACCCAGGGCACTTCGGAGGCAATAGCGGCAATAGCAGGTAGCACAACCGTCATCCCGCTCCACGCCCACCAGTGGCGCCAGCGCAACAGAGTCAGCCATGAAAAGACAGCGGGGGCAAGACCCTTATCTGCTTCAACTGTAATGAACCGGGCCACTTCGCCGACAAGTGCCCAAAGCCGAAGCGCATGGGACCTAGGCCTGCAGCTCCCTAGAACCCCAACGCCAACCAGCCAATGATAAAAGGGCGTGTTAATCATGTCTCCACGTAAGAGGCGCAAGCTGCACCGAAGGTAGTACTGGGTATGTTTCTTGTGAACTCAATACCTACAACCATACTTTTTGATTCTAGTGCAACACATTCTTTCATATCCAAGAAATTTGTAGGAACACATGGGATTAAAGTAGTGGAACTTAAGATCCCCATGCGGGTTCATACACCTGGGAACCGCATGACCATAGCTCACTATAGCCCTTCAGTGAACCTAGAAATCCAAGGATCACCCTTTCTAGCCAATCTCATCTCCTAGAATCCAAAGACCTAAATGTCATTCTAGGGATGGATTGGTTGACCCAACATAAAGAAATGATCAATTGCTCCAACCGCACTATAACAGTAACTAGTCCGGAAGGAAAGGCGGTTATCTTCAAAACGCTAGTGCCACAGAGGCAGGAAGAGAGCTTGAATCTGATCACAGCGGAGCAACAAGCTGAAAGTGAAATGAAGCCAGAGTGGAAAATAGAGGACATTCCGATAGTGAGGGAATACCCGGATGTGTTCCCGAAGATCTACCGGGGATGCCACTAGAAAGGGAAATCGAGTTTAGAATCGATTTGGCACCAGGAACGGCACCAATATACTAAAGGCCGTATAGAATGGCACCAAATGAGATGGCAGAAGTCATGAAGCAAGTCAATGATCTGCTACAGAAGGGTTACATCTGACCAAGCACATCACCTTGGGGTGCACCAGTCATCTTCGTGGAAAAGAAAGACAAAACAAAGTGGATGTGCGTGGACTATCGCGTACTAAATGATGTTACCATCAAGACAAGTATCCCTTGCCAAGAATTGATGATTTTTTCGATCAATTGGAGGGTGCCACCATCTTCTCCAAGATAGATCTGCGATCGGGCTATCATCAGCTGAGGATCCGAGAGGAGGGCATCCCGAAAACGGCCTTCACCACTCGGTATGGGTTGTACGAGTGCACTGTTATGTCCTTCAGACTGTCAAATGCACCGGCCTTCTTCATGAATCTGATGAACAAGGTGTTCATGGAGTTTCTGGATAAGTTTGTGGTGCTTTTCATCGACGACATCCTTATCTACTCAAAATCGACAGAAGAATATGAGCAACATCTCCGGTTGGTTCTTGAGAAGCTGAGAGGGCATCAGTTGTATGCCAAGTTTAGCAAGTGTGACTTCTGGTTGAAAGAAGTACAGTTCCTTGGGCATGTTATCACCGCCCAGGGAGTCGCAGTGGATCCAACAAATGTGGAGTCCGTTACCAATTGGAAACAGCCCAAGGCAGTGACACAAGTGCGGAGTTTCCTCGGACTTGTGGGTTATTACCGCCGGTTCATCGAGAACTTCTCGAAGATTGCGAGACCCATGACTCAATTGTTGAAGAAAGACGTAAAGTTTGTCTGGATAGCCGAGTGCAATCACAGCTTTGAGGAACTAAAAAGGAAGTTAGTTTCAGCACTGGTCTTGATCTTGCCAGATCCCAAGAAAGACCTCCAGGTGTACTGTGATGCATCTCACCAAGGGCTAGGATGCATGTTGATGCAAGAAGGTAGAGTTGTAGCCTACGTATCGCGTCAATTACGCCCCCATGAGGGCAACTATCCGACACATGACCTGGAATTGGCTGCAGTGGTCCATGCTTTGAAGATTTGGTGGCATTACCTCATCAGTAACCGCAGCGAGATCTATACGGACCACAAGAGTTTGAGATACATATTTACCCAGCCCAACCTGAACCTCCATCAAAGAAGGTGGCTGGAATTGATTAAAGATTATGATGTGGGAATACACTACCACTTGGATAAAGCCAACATCGTGGCAGACGCTTTGAACAAGAAAAGTTACTGCAACACTGCTCGAGCAGAGACATTGTGCAAGAAAATACAGCAGGAATTCGAATACTTAAATCTGGGAATTGTCTATCATGGATTTGTGGCAGCCCTAGAGGCCTAGCCTACACTCTTCGATCAAGTTCGTGAGGCACAAGAGAATGATCCCGAGATTAAAGAACTCAAGAAGAACATAAGAGTTGAAAAAGCCAAGGGTTTCACGGAAGATGAAAACGGGACAGTATGGATGGGTGAATGTTTGTGCGTTCCAGAGAATAAGGAGCTCAAAGACTTAAAACTCCGGGAAGCTCAAGAGACTCAGTACTCCATTCACCCCAAAAGCACCAAGATGTACTAAGACCTCAAGACGAAGTTTTGGTGGGCCAGTATGAGGAGAGAAATCATAGAATTCGTAGCACTTTGTGATGTGTGCCAGCGAGTCAAAGCAGAACACCAACGGCCTGCTGGACTTTTACAGCCGCTCAGAGTCCCAGAGTGGAAGTGGGAAAATGTCACGCCCAGAAATTCACCAGAATTTCCAAAGCTAATTTGTACAATAAATTTTCGTCCAGGAATCAGCCGAGGTACACAAATCGACAATTTGATAAACATAACCAAATACGAAATAACGATAAATACTTACAACAGAGACACTTCCTCACACAGGAGAAAACAGCAGCGGAACGGCAACTAGCGTAGCTTCAACTCTAAGCCACAGGCAGCTCAACTGGGGTATAAGCCAAACACTATCTTCTTCTCCATGCAAAGCTTCACTCTAAAAATTGCAATAATGCAAGACTGAGTACCACCCACCGTACTCAACAAGCCACACTAGGAATGCAATGTAATGCAACAGGATACTAAAGGAAAGGCATAATATGGCTTATTTGCGTAAAACAGCATTTAAAACATTTACACTTAAAATCATTGAAAACAGTGTAGTTTAATTATTAATCAGTATTGAATCAATCACTGAACAGCGCTCCAATGCAATTCATGCCCAAATCATAACTCTCAAAAAGGAGCTATCAATATTCCATCATTTATCATCATTATTAAATAGTGTGGGACTAATCACAGAAACATTGCTAGGCTGCTCATTAACCACGAGCACGGCTATTCGAATAGTTTTACTCTGGCCAGAGGTGTACCAATTTACCCACAAGACACAACTCCACAACACATCACTGTGCGCCTTAATACCACCACGGTACCTCGGAAAGGAACTGTGATAAGATCTTCCATGTAACCCGCACAACAAGGAAGCCACCCACTGGACCACCAGTTTCCGGCCAGAATTGATCGGGTTCTAAGTCTGGGAAACGATCCAATGCCCAAGATATGGACTTATTGACGCAGCCATGATGGTCTTATTGACATAGTCACAACACACCATGGTGGACCCCAGTTGAACGTACTACACATTGGATCCTACCATTACACATTGGATCCTACCATTACCCATGCTGGCTTGTGGTTAGCATGAGTGTTGCTTCGCAACAAGTAGTCCGCAAACCGGTCCTTAACTGTCATGAGCACCGCTAAACATTCCAACCTGGTGCTCACAACCCACCATTCAGTTAAGTTTTAATTGTCACATTTAATTAATCAACCACGACTCACTGTCGTGAAAATATAGCCATTATCTATTAATTAATCAGAATGCATGAATAGTTTCCCACATATAATGACACTATAGTTTCTAGGCATGGCTAAGCAAATCCTAAATAATCTAGCTAAACCATTAAATAGTCATCTAGCTAGTCAGTATTATTCACCCAAGGTATCAAGGTATAGATAGCAATAACAAAATGGCCATAAATATCAAGGAATATTGGCTATTAAATAGTTACCTGTAATAATATCATTCTAAAGCATTTCATGCAATAACTTTAAAATAAAATAGCTTTCGCAAACGGGATCAACATGCTCAAGGAGATTGTCGTGTGACTTGTCTTGCAATCGCAAAAGTCTTCAATTGCTCTTCAGAACTCTTCCGCAGACTCCGCAGTCTTCTGAATCGGCGATATACGTAACTACACGTAAAACGATAATAAATCCTAAGAAAATCCAAATAAACAGTACATAAAATACATAAACAAGTAAATTATGATTTTAGATGAATTTAGAAAAAAGAACAGGTCGAATCGAACTTCAGACGGAAAAGGTATGGCTTTCGGAATATTGAATTCAGAATGAATCTGAAAAGAATTGGAAAAGAATATTCTCAAGAATATTCCCTCAGAAATTGATTATTGAAGGAATTACTTTTGTATAGGAAATTGAGGTAGGACCCACTATTATAAATTGGGTTTAGGGTTTAGGATGGACTAAGTCCACGGAGTCGATGGGCAAATGGCTGTGAAGGACTGATGATTTGACGACACGTGGCGATGAGATGGCTGTTAAGGCTGAGGTGGCATCTGAATTGGGTTAATGAAATCCGACGACTCGGATTAATCTCGGGGAAAACAGATGAATGAGATTGTTTGGAGTAATCAAGGGAACCCAATGGCTTAGGTTAGATCTAGAGGATTGGATGGCTCAGGATAGACCTGACGGTTTCAATGGAGATCGAGCCGCTCAGGTTTGACCTTCGGAAGTGGACGGCTGATATGGAGTTGGGATATACGCAGGCCCCATCTATCATACGCAGGAGAAGGGCTGCCAATGGAGGGCCCCCTTGTCATACCTAACAGAGGAGAAGCTGTGCCATCCACGGCGACACACAGCAAATAAGCTGAAGGCAGGGGCGGCGACAGCCGATGGAGCAAGGGCGGCGGAGGGGTTGACACAGCATGGCGGCCGGTGCGAGGACGTCCCCGGCGACGGCCGGCGTGAACACGGCGGAGGGCAACGAAGACCGGCGCGACGCCTAGCGGAGAGGAGGGAGCTTCGTTGGTCTGGCCTTGGGCGACGACGCCGAGCGAGGAAGGATGGCGGCGGCTACGGCGTCGGGTGCGAAGGTGCTCACCGGCGACGGACCGGGGCGCAGAGACGGCGACGCCGGTGGGGATAGATGACAGACGGCGGCGACGGGAGCAGAACACGTCGGCGATGGTGCTTCTGGACGGGCAGCGGCAGAGGCAGTCGGCGAAGCTTGTGCAGGAGCGGGAGCAGCGGCCGGGGAAGAGGCCGAGCGACGACGGCGGCACGAGGGCGAGCTGGCGGCGGCGGTAGATGGCACAGGGCGGAGGCCGAGGGGAGGCGATGACATCGGGGCGGCGTATTGGGGTCGGGACGACGGACGGCAGCGGACGCCGAGTGGCGCCGGAGTGGAGGGAGATGAGGAAGAGGGGCGGCAGCTTCGGGGCTCACCGAGACAGTGCAAGACGACGGCGACCAACTGGCGGCAGCAGGCGTCGGCTACTGGATGCGAGAGGCGCCAGAGAAGAGAAGAGGCGACGGAGGACGAGGCACGACCTTGGAGCACACCGGCAGGAGGATGAGGACGACTTGGCGGCGGATTTGGATGCTCACCGGTGACGGAAGGGAGGCGCCGTCCGACAGCTTGCCGATGTGGGCAGGGACGAAGACGGCGACGACGCACGGCGGCACGGTAGCGAACTGGCGACGACGGCGGCTCGTGCTCCCTCTGTGTCGGCGGCGGCGGTGAAGCAGAGGCGACGGCAGACCGGCGCTGGCGGCGCTGCTCGCTGGGCGACGGCGTGCACGGGCAGCGCGGAGGCGGTGGAGCAGGGGCGGCGGCCGGCGTCGACTTGCCGCAGCGCGGCGGTGGGCGTGAGGCGGCGGCTAGATGCAGAGCGGCGGCGCGCACGGGGAAAACGGGAGGAAGATGACGGCGGCTGGTATTTATAGGGGAGGGAGGAGATAGGGCAGCCAGGTGTGGCGGCTCGGGAGCCCGACCTCGGCACGGGGTGGCGGCACCGGGTTTCGCGGCGGCGGCGGCGGCTGGCGCAGCGAGGGCCAAGGCAGGCCGAGCCCGGGGAGGCGACGGATGGCGGCGGCAGGCGCTGGGCCGGGGCCAGCGGCGGTGGTGGCGGCGACAGGCCGGCAGGCTGAGGGCGAGCAGGCCGGGGCTGGAGCGGCGCGGCGCAAGCAGACGCGGGCCGGCCATCTGAGTGAGAGAGAGGTCCAGAGAACCCAAAGGAAGGAGATGCACAGTTACGCAGGAGAAAGAAAAAGAAAGAAAGAGAAACTAAAAGGAAAAATGAGGAAAAAAAGATGGGGGAAAAATAAAGGGGTTTTCCGACAAAACTCCAATTTCACAAAAATTAGAATTTTGGGGAATAAAATATCGGATTATTCTTCGGGTTGGGAACTGGAGGAGATTTTCTAGGAACTGGAGGAGATTTTCCAGGAACTGGGAAATGGCATATTCCGAATAAAATATTTCGGGATTAGGGAATTGACGAGAGTGTTTTATTGGGACCGAAATTTGGAGAAATCTCAAACGATTGGAGATTTGGATTTATTTTGATAGAAAAGGGGTTTTAGGGAATATCTAGGATTTATCCCAAAGGGAAATATAGATATTTTGAATACAAAGGATCTCGGATTGGGAGACTAAAAGAGTTGTAGGATTTCAAAATTAATAAATCCGGTAATTCCGAATTTAGGTTTTCGAGGTGACTTTAGGGTTCTGGGAACGACACAAAACCCTAGAAGAAAAGGGAGTCAGAGTTCACGATTGTCGGAGGATGAAACCTCGATGGCGGGAGGTCTGGAGACCCCCCTTTAAGATTCGGCCAGGGGGGTTGTTCTCAGGCGAACGCGGCATCCGATGGAGCAACAGACGGATGGGCGCTCGGGAACCGGGAGCCCGAGCTGAGAGATATAGGGGTCAGGACCGTCCGAATCGGGTCCGGACCGTCCGAACCGTGGTAACCGCGCGGGAGAGAGACAGGAGGCGTTTAGACAGGTTCGGGCCGCTCGAAAGCGTAATACCCTACTCCTGTGTGTATGCTATAAGGAGGTGAATGCGGTATGATTGTTACAAGAAGACTCAGGGAGCTCGGGAGCTAGCTGGGAGCAACGGGAGCAGCACGGGAGCTAAGTCCTCACTCGGGGGCTCAGAGCCGAGGAAGAAGAAGAAACCTCGGGCTCAACCTAAGCTCAACCTAAGCTGCCGTTTCCATTGGCCTGGATCCTCCTTTTATCAGCGAAGGGGAGTCCACAGTGCCAGTCTACGTGCCGAAAGGGAGAGAGCTAGTTATGCTGCGTCTTGTCGCGCACGCTCGCGCTCGTCTGCTGAGCCCATGCCGGAGTTGGTGCTGCACATCGGGTCGTCACGCTGCTCGACTGCTGCGGGCGGCGAGATTCTGGGGACGTGACAGCGCACGTCTCCCCTGCCGGAGTTGGTGCTGGCGTCTGGTCGGCACGGTCATCACGTCGCCGGGAGTGGATGGAGTTTGGAGACGGGATGGCGCCTGCCTCCGCTGCCGAGGCGTGGAAAGGCGAAGCCTCCATAGTCAACAACCCTCTGACGCCCTCTGACACCTTTGACGACACAGGCTGACCACACAGGAAGCGGGCCCACCGAGGGCCAGAGCAGGCGATAGGCACAGCACGCCCCGTCGCATCACGGTAGTTGGGGAGCTGGTGCGCTCGAGTCAACCTTGTGCCCGGCGCGGAGTGCTCCCTGAGCCCTCCGCGCGCACACGGCGCCGAGTCAGTCGGCACCCAGGACTGGGACTGAGGCAGTCGGCACCCGGGACCGAGGCCGAGGCGGTCGGCACACGGGACCGGGACCGAGGCAGTCGGCACCCGGGACCGAGGCCGAGGCGGTCGGCACACGGGGGCCGAGGCAGTCGGCACCCGAGACCGAGACCGAGGACCCGGGACCGGGGAACTCGGCACCCGGGGCCCGGGACCAAGGCTGCCGTGCCCGGGTCTCGGGAAATGTCCCCGGACCACGGGCCCGAGGAAGGCGCACCGGGGGAGCGCTCCCGGACCCAGGGAAGGCGCCCCGGGCACGGGTAGTGCACCCAGGCCCGGGCAGCGCTCGTGCCCCGGGCACTTAGCAGGAGAGCTGGTCGCCAGTTGTGCAGAATGTGGGCCCGGAGTAGCTGGCGTGGCAGAAGACCCACGCGACCCGGGGTATGTGGGACCCCCTATCCTGTTTCGCCGACAGTGGCCCTTGGCCCTGTTGCTCGGCCGTGGTCCGCCGCAGGCAGGAACAGGGCCATTGTCTTGAAGAAACGAGGGGGACGTGGAGCCCACCTGGTTTGTCGCGAGGTGATGGAGCTTGGTGACTTGCTTCTTTACTGGATTTGTTTGCCGGGAACAGATATGGGCCCAGGATCCGGAGGTCCCGGGATGAATGCGGCGGATATGTGCTCGGAACCTGGGGGCCGGATTCGGACCATCCGCCTAAGGATCGGTCAGTCCGAACCCCTCCGACCGGACCGTCCACCGAAGGATTGGACCGTCCGTATTCCCATCCTTGCAGTCGAAGGAGGGGGGAATGCCAAGGCCCCCGTCTCCCGCGAGGGGGGAGCGGACCTCGGTACTTTTTGCTGCTCGGCGAAGGTGAGCGGCGTGCGGACACGCGACGCTACGCTCTGCGCTGGAGCAGATGACGATTGCTGCCGGCAAGTGCAGGCGGCAGCCCGACGGGAGCGGCGGAAGTCCGCTCGGGTCCAGGCGGATATCGAGAGCGGGCGGGCAGCGACCGCGACGGTGAAGCGGCAGCCCACCGCCCGTAGGGTTGCCACCGAGGTCCTTGCGGCGACCTGCCGGCTTGAGATCGAGGCAGCGGAGAGGCGCGTCGTCCGATTGGAGGCCGCCGCCAGATCCGCCGCCGACGAGGCCTGGTCCGAGATGGAGGCGCGGGAGAAGGAAATATTCTCCCGGGAGGAGCGCGTCCAGGTCCAAGAGGCCGGGCTCACGTCTCGGGGGTGTGAGGTCACCGCGCGCGGGGAAACCGTGGTGGTTCGCGAGGAGGCGCGGGAGGCCGTGGCTGAGACCGCTGCCCTAGAGGCAGGGTTCCTCGACCGCAGCGAGCACCTTGTGGAGCCGCCCTTTGACGAGGAGATGTGGGGCCTACCTGGGATTGCCGGTGGCCCAAAAGGCTAAGAATGTTGCCCCGGCGGCCGTTGTACTGACCGCCACCTTTCTGGAGCTGCGCGGACCCTGGGCGGATCAGGGGGCGCCGTCGCGGTTACTGCATGTGTGGCAGTGAGCCTGGAGGCCGCGACGGCCGTGCTGGAGCAGGCCGTCATGGAACTGGCTGATGTTTCTGCTGCCGAAGAAGAAGGGAATGCCAGGGCCCAGACGTCTTCCGCGAGGAGGGAGCGGACCCTGGTAGTTTTCGCTGCCCGGCGAACATGAGCAGCGCGCGGACGTGCAACGCTCCACTCCGCGCTGGAGCAGATGGCGGTCGCCGCCGGCCAAGTGCAGGCAGCAGCCGGTCGAGACCAGCGGGAGTCCGCCCGGGTCCGGGCGGATCTTCGAGAGCGGACGGGCAGCGATCGCGATGGTGATGCAGTAGCTCTCCGCCCGTACAGTCGCCACTGGGACCTTCGTGGCGACCCGGCGATCGGATCGTCCTCCCACGGATCGGACCGTCCGAATCCAGACGATCCGTAGACGGCCGGCTGGGAATGGAGGGGCGCAGCATCCAACTGAAGGGCGTCGCCAAATCCGCCACCGACGAGGCCTCCCGCGGTCGGTCCAAGATGGAGGCGCGGGAAAAGAAAACATCCTCCCCGGAAGATCGCGTCCCGGCCCAAGAGGCCGGGCTCGCGGCCCGGAAGCGTGATATCCTTGCATGCGAGCCGGCGGTGAAGGCCGCCGAGTCCTGGTTGGTGGAGATGGAGCGGGAGGCCGAGGCCTGTCGGAAGCGCGCGGCCGACTTCGAGGCCGTGGCCGACGCCGCGGCCACGGTGGCGGGGTTCTTCGAGCGGGGGGAGCGCTTCGAGGATCCGGGGACCGATGAGTCCGACGAAGACGCCGGTACCCTTCCGACATCGCCCGGGGTCCGGTCCGATGGCGGCAAGCGACCTCCCGCCGTGCGATGACATCTCCGGGCCTCCGCTCGTGCTTGCACTTCCGATTTTGCCTGTCTTATACAAAGAGAGACATTTATATATGTATATGATTGTATTTATAGTTTCGTACCTCTGCTTATTGTGTTGTTCGGAGGTACTCGGGGCCCCGTGCCCGGAAACGCCGAGTACCGGGCGCCTTCCGGCAGCGACAGCCAGCAGCCGCGAACGGCCATAGAGCCTAAGACCCTTATCCGGGCCCTGGCGTGGCCGCCAGCCTCGGGAGCTCAGTCCCAGAGGCAGCAAATGTGATGGTTGCTCGCCCCGAGAACCTGGTCCGCCCGGGTACGCGAGCACCCGAACACGAGCCTTGCGTCCGTTGGTTCAGCCCCTTCTGTTTTCCGGATCCGGGGGCCCTCCGTGCCCCCAGGCGCCGCTAGCCTAGGGAGCGCGGCGGGGCCGCGAGAACAGATTTTTGCCCCGCCGGGAGACCCTCGGGCACTAGCCCTGACCGGGCACGGGGTTGTCGGGCAGCGGAGCACCCAGCGCCTTGTCGGTGGCCGAGGAGGAGCTGGCCAGGCCGGGCACCGCAGCCCGCCCCGGGAACGTAGGCTGGCCATGCAAACGGGGGAAGAATACAAATTGAGCAATATTCAAGGTCGGATAACATTACGTATCTGGAAGTTGAAAGGGATGCTGTGGTTCCGTGAGCACAATTCCGGGGCCAGGAGCGTTGCCAGCCCCCGGTTCGGGACTCGGCACCGACTGTGACTCTGGGATGGTGCCGAGCATCGTCCGGGCCCAGAAACGCCTTCCCCGGGCGCATTCACCTCGGGCCCCCGGGAACGCCGAGTACCCGGCGCCATCCGGCTCGGAGCTACCTGCCCCGGGGGATCGGTCCCCGAAGGCAGAGAACGTGACAGTCGCCTGGCCCGGGGAACCGGCGCCGGGGCCTCGGTCCCCAGCGACGCGAGGAGCGGTTAAGTCCGTAGGTTCGACCCCTTTCGTCTTCATGGCCTAGGGGCGCTCCGTGCTCCTGGGCGCCGTTGGCCTAGGGATCGGTGCGAGGCCGCGAGGACAGACTGCTAGAAAGGGGGAAAATACGGAGAGATGCCCGGCGTGGGTTAGGTATGACCGTGGTGCTACGCTCGTACCCTTTGACTTCGCCGGGAGCCTCTCGGGAACCGACCCTAACCAGGCAGGCACTGGTAGATTCCGTTTTGCCCCCGGGGCCGAGTAGAATGAAACACGAGGCCATACACATGGGGGAAAAATAGGAATTGAGCAGCGTTTAAAGTTGGATGAGATCACGTATCTGGATGTCGGGAAGGATAGGCATGGCTCCGTGAGCGCAATCCCGGGGCCGGGAGCGCTGCTCGCCCTCGGGAACGCCGAGTATCGGGTCCATCCGCCTTGATCCGCCCTAGCGCCCGGGTCCCCCTTCGGTGTCCCGGGGTAGCTGTCGGGTCCCGGGGTGGCTGCCCCTCCGGGAGCTCGGCCCCCGGGGGCAGCGAACGTGATAGCCAACCGGCCCGGGGACCCGGCCCCGGGGACTCGGTCCCCGGCGACGCGAGGAACTGGGCGCGAGCCTTCAGGAACGGTTAAGCCCGTAGGCTCGACCCCTTCCGTCTTCCGGACCCGGGGGCTCTCCATGCCCCCGGGCGCTAGCCACCGGCCTCGCAGACACAGTGAGGTCGCCGGAAGACGATGAGATGGGGCACCCGGCCGGCGTGGAGGTTTGGAAAACCTACCCAGACCTGCCGGAGATGGGTCTAATCTGCACACGAGTGAGCTGTGAGAGTATTTGGCTCGTTCCCTTATCCGTTCCGTGCTACGAATCGTGGCGTCGACCACCTCCCAAAGGCGTCTTCGCCGTCGCGCCTGTTCGGAGGAAAAGATCACGCACAAGCATTTCACCCCCTACCTCTGGAAAAACCGATTCCGCGGCTAGAGCGGGGGCACCGGAGTCGCTGGGACACGGTCCCATGGGCTCGACAATGCCCCGGGCATAGCACGTGGGGATACGGTCGCTCATTGGTAGAGAACTCATGATTATGCGCGAAAACCCAGCCGCCGCACGGGCGCGGACCGACAATGCCCCCAGGGGGTGAGCCACGCACGCAACACACGGAAAAAGTCCAAAGGAACGAGGCCGGAAAGGATATTAAAAATGCTGCTGATGTAAAGTGTATACATATGGGGCGTAGGCCAGCACTGAGATTTGGAGAAATCTGGTGCTGGCCCGGGCACACCGCACTTACAGGATGTATTTTAGAGATGAATTTTGCGGAGATCTCCCAGGCTTATCGAGCCCGGTTGGGAGACACCGATCACCATGAAGGGGCCTTCCCCGGGGGGAAGGTTATCTTCTTTCCGGCCCGTGGGACACCACGGCGGAGAACAAGGTCCTTGACCTTAGAGTGATCGGGCCCCAATCTTACGCTAAAGATAGCGCTTGAGGCTTTGCTGGTTAGGAGCGAGGCACGTGGCCTCGCTGGCGAAATATTCCTGCATATGTGCCCGAGACCCGGGGGCCCCGGACAGAAATACTTGTTTGACATGTGCCCGGGACCCGGGGGCCCCGGACAGAGTCGGGTCGACCTACCCGGGTTTCACCCTCGTCAGGGGAGGCTCTTCGGGTTATCGCGCCCGACATGTGCCCGGGACCCGAGGGCCCCGGTACTGATATATGCCGGGTTCCGGAGGCCCGGGCTTGGATATATTTTTTTGATATGGGGTGTGAGATGACCTTCCGGACGCATTCTCGCCGGGGCGGTGCTGTCCGGGCTATCGCGCCCTATTCCGAGTCCGCGTTTCCAGGCCTGCACTCGCCTTGGCGAGGCTGCCCCGGGTTCCTCGGTGTCGAGCCCGGGGCACGGATTCGGGAATCCGTGCCTCGGCTCGAATATGTGCCCGGGACCCGGGGCCCCGGACTGAAATATGATTTGGTATGTATGGTCGACATGTGCCCCGGCACGGGGCCCGGATAAGGACATGGACCATATCGGGACAACTTCCCCGGACCCGCCCTTGCCGAGGTGATGCGGTCCGGATACTCGTGCCCTGTTGAAGCTGTTCCGGATCGGGAGCGTGATTCGGACATTGATCATCCTGACCGTTGCCCCAATCGGACCGTCCGGACAAGGATCGGACCGTCCAAAGCGAGGCGGCCGGACCGTCCGTGTTAAAATCGGACCGTCCGAGTCCGACGATCGAACCATCCGCCGAGGGTTCGGATCGTCCGAACCTCCTCGACGGGATTAGCCTGCTACTGTTCCTGCCGGAACCTCTTGACGCGCTCGGCCAACTTGTGGACGGCGCGGCACTCCACGAGGTCGTGCGAATCCATTTCGTGGACGGCGCACCACCCCCGGGCTACGGCCGGCTCGAGACGCTCGGCCAAGCGCTGGACGGCATGGCACTCCGTGATGTCGTGCCGACCCGTGTCGTGGTAGGCACACCACCCCCAAGCTATGGCCGGCTTGGGACGCTCGGCGAAGCTCTGGACGGCGCGGCACTCCGTGATGTTGTGCCGATCCGTGTCGTGGTAGGCGCACCACCCTCGGGCTATCGCCGGCTTAACACACTCGGCTGACCCCTGGACGGCGTGGCACTCCGTAAGGTCGTGCCAGCCCGTCTAGTGGAGGGGGCACCACTTCCAGGCCGTTGCCGGCGGCGGCGGCCTACGCGCGGCCTTTTGCCGCTTGCCGCCGTCATCGCCTCCGCGGGCAACACGGCTCCGGGGATTGCCCGTAGCCGCCGAGGCGAAGTCCTCGGCGGCCTTCCTGAACTTCTGACACTTCCTCCTATTCCGCCGCAACGCGGAACGTGAGAGCTCGCCATCCTCTCCAGGGCTAACATTGCCCGGCAGGGTGTAGCCGTCGGACTCCTCGCCGTAGTCTCGATGACGATGGCCTCCTGCCATGGAGTGCGCCGGCGTAACACCTGAAAAGGAAACCCCCCCTACCTGGCGCGCCAGCTGTCGGAGGATGAAACCTCGACGGCGGGAGGTCTGGAGACCCCCCTTTGAGATTCGGCCAGGGGGGTTGTTCTCAGGCGAACGCGGCATCCGGTGGAGCAACAGACGGATGGGCGCTCGGGAACCGGGGGCCCGAGCTGAGAGATATAGGGGTTCGGACCGTCCGAATCGGGTCCGGACCGTCCGAACCGTGGTAACCGCGCGGGAGAGAGACAGGAGGCGTTTAGATAGGTTCGGGCCGCTTGGAAGCGTAATACCCTACTCCTGTGTGTTTGCTATGTGGAGGTGAATGCGGTATGATTGTTACAAGAAGACTCGGGGAGCTCGGGAGCTAGCTGGGAGCAATGGGAGCAGCACGGGAGCTAAGTCCTCACTCGGGGGCTCGGAGCCGAGGAAGAAGAAGAAACCCTAGGCTCAACCTAAGCTCAACCTAAGCTGTCGTTTCCATTGGCCTGGATCCTCCTTTTATCAGCGAAGGGGAGTCCACAGTGCCAGTCTACGTGCCGAAAGGGAGAGAGCTAGCTATGCTGTGTCTTGTCGCGCACGCTCGCGCCCGTCTGCTGAGCCCATGCCGGAGTTGGTGCTGCACATCGGGTCGTCACGCTGCTCGACTGCTGCGGGCGGCGAGATTCTGGGGATGTGACAGCGCACGTCTCCCCTGCCAGAGTTGGTGCTGGCGTCTGGTCGGCACAGTCATCATGTCGCCGGGAGTGTATGGAGTTTGGAGACGAGACGGCGCCTGCCTCCGCTGCCGGGGCGTGGAAAGGCGAAGCCTCCATAGTCAACAACCCTCTGACGCCCTCTGACACCTTTGACGACACAGGCTGACCACACGGGAAGCGGGCCCACCGGGGGCCAGAGCAGGCGATAGGCGCAGCACACCCCGTCGCATCACGGTAGTTGGGGAGCTGGTGCGCTCAAGTCAACCTCGTGCCCGGCGCGGAGTGCTCCCTGAGCCCTCCGCGCACACACGGCGTCGAGTCAGTCGGCACCCAGGACCGGGACCGAGGCGGTCGGCACCCGGGACCGAGGCCGAGGCGGTCGGCACACGGTCTCGGGCCGAGGCAGTCGACACTCGGGACCGGGACCGAGGCAGTCGGCACCCGGGACCGAGGCCGAGGCGGTCGGCACACGGGGGCCAAGGCACTCGGCACCCGGGACCGAGAGCGAGGACCCGGGACCGGGAACTCGTCACCCAGGGCCCGGGACCGAGGCTGCCGTGCCCGGGTCTCGGGAAATGTCCCTGGACCACGGGCCCGAGGAAGGCGCACCGGGGGAGCGCTCCCGGACCCAGGAAGGCGCCCCGGGCACGGGTACCGCACCCGGGCCCGGGCAGCGCTCGTGCCCGGGCACTTAGCAGGAGAGCCGGTCGCCAGTTGTGTAGAATGTGGGCCCGGAGTAGCTGGCGTGGCAGAAGACCCACGCGACCCGACGTATGTGGGACCCCCTATCCCGTTTCGCCGACAACGATGAACTAGAAAAGGAACGACCCGAACAGTGGAAAGGAAAAGGAATTTATTTATATTTATTTAATTACTTTAATGATCTTTATAGCATTAAAATTAATTCTGTAGTTTCGAAAAATCCAAGAAAATTTCAGATAGTTTCTTAAATCACGGGGAATTTACCAGAAGTAAATGCCACCATGAAACATGAAGAATTTATTATTATAAATACTCAAACGCTTAAAATACTCCGACAAAACCTCTGGAATATAAAAGCATCCAAGTATTTATTTAAAGATTTAAACTCGGGATTTTTAATATTGAAAATTTCAAATTTTTATTCAAACTCTTTTCTCAAACAAAAATTTTCTAGTATATTCTTGTATTTCTATTTACCCACGATAATTTTTAATTAAGACGATTTTCAGGGTGTTACAGAAGAGATCGGGATGGACTTCATCACCGGTTTGCCCCGTACATCTTTAGGATATGACTTAATCTGGGTGATCTTTGACTGACTCACCAAGGTTGCTCATTTCATCCCCGTGCATATAACATATTCGGGTAAAAGACTGGCAGAACTTTACATGGCTCGTATAATGTGCCTACACGGAGTACCCAAGAGGATTGTATCCAACCGTGGTAGCCAGTTCACTTCCATGTTTTAGCAGAAACTACAAGCAGAACTAGGAACTCGATTGAATTTTAGCACAGCCTACCATCCCCAAACAGACGGGCAGACTGAAAGAGTCAATCAGATATTAGAGGATATGCTAAGGGCTTGTGCGTTGGATTTCAGTGGGACATGGGATAAAATCCTACCCTATGCCGAGTTCTCGTATAACAACAGTTGCCAAGCCAGCTTGTAGCTGGCACCGTTCGAAGCTCTGTATGGCAGGAAGTGCCGTACACCCCTTTTCTGGGATCAAACGGGTGAACGCCAGGTATTTGGGACCGATGCCAGGTATTAAAGAGGTGGAAGAGAAAGTGGCCATTATCAGGGAACGATTAAAGACAGCTCAGTCAAGGCAGAAGAATAACGCCGACAACCGTCTAGAGATCTGAGTTTCGAGGAAGGAGACTATGTGTACCTTCGCGTCACACCACTCCGCGGGGTACAAAGATTCCAAACCAAAGGGAAGTTAGCCCCGCGTTTCGTGGAACCCTACCAAGTGCTAACTCGTAAAGGCGTAGTTGCATACCAGTTGGATCTACTAGCTTCAATAGCAAGTATACACGATGTGTTCCACGTGTTACAACTGAAAAAATGTCTGAGGGTACCAGCAGAACAGGCTGATCCGGAGCAGATCGAGATCCAGGAAGACCTCACCTATGTGGAAAAGTCAATTCGGATCTTGGAGATCAGTGAAAGGAACACCCGAAGCCGGGTGATTAGGTTCTGCAAGGTACAGTGGAGCCATCATTTAGAGAAAGAAGCCACATGGAAACGAGAGGATGAATTGAAGTTCGCCCATCCGCACCTCTTCACCAGCACGTTCGAATCTCGAGGACGAGATTCCGTTTAAGGGGGGTAGATTTGTCACACCCTGAGTTTCCCTTTAAATATAGCCACACAAAATATACCTAAGAAAATGTCCCATGAAAAATAATTTAAATTGTCCAAATGAATTAATTAAATGAGAAAATGCAAAATAATAAATTATCGTGGCTGGAAATATTTCTCCTATATGCCTCTTGCCAAAATACATTAACAGGATTTTTATTGGAATTTTTAGAGCACTGAAAGTATTTTAATAAATACAAAAACCAATATCAGAATTAAAATCTCACTGGAAAATCCTTTTTCTTTTTTCCTCCCTTTTTCTCTTTCTTTTCTTTTTGCTCTCGCTGGGCTGTCGGCCCAGCCCTGTTCCCGACCTGCCCGCACGGCTTACGCGCACCTTGCCTCTCCCTCGGGCCCACCTGTCGGTCGCTCGCCTCACCTTCTCTCTCGCTGACTCGCAGGGCCTGCCCGCCAGAGCCCGCCCGCCTCGGTCACTCGCTCTCCCGCTAATAGGCTAGGCCCGCCTGTCAGCATCTTCGTCTTCCTCCGTCCGAATCGGGCGGAGGGGAAATTTCCCCTCCGCCGTTTGATCCGCGTCTCGTCCCGTCTCCCCGCGCGCCCGACCTTGGTCCAAACGGCGTGGACTCAGTCCCCGCCTGTTTCCCCCATAATCTTCGGCCCCTTCACCCACTTTCACGCAAGAATCGCGCGCACGACGCCGCGGCCGCCGCCCTCAATCTCGTGCAAAATTGGGCCGTTGCAGCCATGATCTCCCCTGCCCGAGCTCTTAAAAACCTTTGCCATCCTCTCCTCTTTCTTTTCCCTCAAACGCCGAAACCTGCCGAGTACCCTAACCCCCTCCGCGCCGAGTTCCTGAACCGCTGCCGCGCTCCACCGACTCCAATCGCACATCGTCGTCGCTACAGCCGTTGCCAACTACCGCACTCGCTGGCTTCGCCGCGCCCTGCTGCATCTTGTCCAGCAGTCGGCCGCCTCGGATTCCCGCCTGGACTCCATCCTCTCCGTCATCCCCTTTCGGTAAGCCTCTCCGCCGGCAGTCAGCCACGGATTTCCGTCGACCCACTCGGTTTTTCTTCCTCCTAACACATTCAACATCTTATCTAGGACCTTCCGAGCATCATCCGCTCCTTAATCGCCAGTGATCTTCGCCGGAGCACCCCTTTCGCCGTCGTACCCAACCTCGGCCGCCACCAATCCCCTCTGTTTGCCACCGTACGCCGCGCTCTGGTTGCCGCGAGCCCTCGGTAAGCACCACATCGCCTTCCTCGCCTTCCCCGCTGCTCCTCGCCGCTCTCTGCCGTGCCTGATGGTCGCCGGCGGCAACCATCGGACCAGGCGCTCCGCCGCGGCACGGTCGCGCCGGTGGGATCCTGTCCCGTTTGGCCCCGGTCAAATGGGGGCTATCCGCGTGGCACCTCGCAAGCGCCCCGTTTCCCCGCCACGTCGGGGCCACCTGGGCGCCGCGTCAACTCATCGGCCCGCCGTGGCTGCCGCGTGGCAACCACGTGGCCGTATTCCCGCTAGGCCACGGTGGACTTGGTCCACCGTGCGCCGCTTCCCCTAGGGTCACTGGTCGGTGGGGCCCACCTGTCGCGCCAGCTCCCCTGGGTCCAGTAACGCAATAATTCCTTTAATTGCGCAATAAATCGTTTAATAATTAATTTCACATGGGAAATCACTGTAAACTTCAAAAATTCATAACTAATTCATACGAACTCCGATTAAGTCCATTCAAATTTCATTAAATCCAGAATAATACCAAGAATTCATTAAAAATATTTTTAACTCTTTTTTGACTGCCCATATGTACTGTTTTTAATTGTTTGTGTGTGGTTCGCTATAGAATCCGATGCCGTCAACTCTCCCATGTACTACGAGGTTGTAGCCGAGTTCGTCGAGCCGGAGCAAGACAAGTCACACTATAATCTTGATCATTTTGTACCTACTTTTTGCTAAAATATTTTGTTTATTTAAATAAACATGCATGTTTTTATTATTTCATGTGGTATGGATTATGACATTTATATAGATAAGATTATGCCTTAGTTGTTGAACCTTGTTCTTTGTCACCTGGGTAACACTATGATTAGAATATTATTCTTAGGATGCTTAGCCATGCTTAGAAACTATTAGTTCAACTGGGAATTAAATATTACCATGTACATCCATGGTTCGACTCTATGTCAGGAAATGTAACATTGGACATAGTACTATTAAATTACTAAAATTTAACCCAAATGGTGGGCTGTGGGTGCATGTTTTTGTTGGTAGCACCCATGGCAATTAAGGACCGGTTCACAGGAACCCCTTGAGCAAATACTCGTATATTCACAAGCCAGCGTGGACAACGGCTGGGCTTGTAGCGTTTCTTCTCCCTCTCCTAGGCACCGTTGGTGAGAATGGGCGTGATGAAGTTGGGTCGGCCCGGGGTAGGGTTGATCAGCTTCCGGATCCATTGTGGCGCAAGGGTGCTAGCCTGGCTGATGTGGGATATCCTGGCGGCAGGGGCAACCTCAGCATGGTGTGGATGGGTAGGGAGAGGTTGCGTGAACGGTCCTGTCACAGCCTCTCGCGGGGTGTCGTGGTGACATGTCGGCGCATGGGAACGTGTGTGGGGCTGTGTCTTGTGGGTACAGTTGTACACCTCTGATCAAAGTTAAAAACTATTCGAATAGCCGCGTCCGCGATTATGGGCATATTGGTCAAGACTCACCGTGATTAGTCTTACCCTTACTTAATTAACTTGACTTAATGGAACTGGTATAGTTCAGATGGATGATTAGGCCTAGTTAACATGGTTAATGTTGATCAGTGGAGGATTAATATTGATCAATTAATCAACCTTTTACCATTTGTGAATTACTACTGTTTACAACTGCTTTTATGCAAATAAACCCCTAGCCTACCTTTGATTCCCGTGCATTGTGCATATTTGTGGGTGTGAGTTGTTGAGTACTGTGGGTGGTACTCAGTCTTGCTCTTTTTCCCCCCCTTAGTAGTGAAGTACCTGTCCAATGAGAATCGTCAAGAGGACTAGGCTGGATCCGCCATCAAGATACCTGTGAAATGGAAGCCTCCGCTTAGCTAGTTGTTAATAGGCTTACTCTTTCATTTATCGCTGCATTTATATAATATAATTTTACTCTGTTTGTAAGACACACTCTGTATAGCAATTTGGAATTGTGTACCCTGGCTTTTCTGGGCAGGGATTTAATACACATGAATATTCAGAATTTCGGTGGTGAACTTCTGGGCGTTACAGATAGAGGGGAGGATTTTCCCTCAACCAATTTGAAGAGATCACGAGCAGGGCAACCGGATTTTGCACGGGACAGCGGCGCCGGCTCGGGCTTGGACTCGGCCCGAGGTTGAAGACGACCCCGACAGGTGGGGTCCACCTGTCGGTGGCGAAAAGAAAGAGAGAGAGCGAGCGGGCTGTGCTGCAGGCGGGGGAGAGAGAGGAGGAGAGATGGGCCGAAATCGGCCCACGGCCTCGGGAGGGATTTAAAAATCTTTTTCCAATTATTTATTCACTGATTTGGTTTTTGATTTATTAAAAATACTTCCACAGCTCAAATAATTCCCAGAAAATTCCAGGGACTACAAGAATTAAAGAAGTATTTAATAAAATTTTCTCTGGCCCATTTTTACATTGAAATTTATTTGGGATTTTATTAACCACTTCTTTAGGCTTTTAATTAATTTCTAAAAATTATATTTTCACAAGTATTATTTATTAACTTATTTTTAGGGTGTGACATCTATTAAGTTGTATATCTGTCTAACCTTACATTCGGGAGGCGGTTGTAGTATAAACTAGTCTTGGCGATGGTTTATAGGAACTACCCATGTGTGTGCGTTTATTTTTACGGGACCGGAATCGTCCAGCGTGTGTTTTGTAAGTGGGTTGTTTCTCTACTTACAGCATGTGAGTATGAGCATGTCTAATACAACGGTGAGTGCCATGTGGGTTGTTTCTCCACGGTGTCACAGTGTTTGGCTAACCACTGTGACGGCATTAAGGATCTAGACTTAGTGTGGATTCCCGCTCATCATGCTCATGCAAGGTTAGACAAATAAACAATGTAACAGTTTCGTTGTGACCTCTAGATCGCACTCAACGTATAAAGTGTGGTAGTGCTTTGGTCAGCACGAGACAAACTGGAGAATTCACGTCATGGGGGTAAAGTTGTAATCGGTTAGCCGTGCTCACGGTCATGAGTGACCATCAATATAGTTTTGTGCTTTACCAATATATTTATGAAATTGAAATATGGATTGGTGATTTTTTATGATTATGATGACTTGTTGCCAGAAAGGGTAACAAGTATGCTACTTATATTATTTGATCACCTTGTTTATATACTATACATGTTTTATTGCTTTACTAAATACCGTTGCAACTAATTATGAACAAAATTTTACTTTATGCAAAATGAACCTACAAATAGCCTCTCCTTGACTTAGAGCTTGCATGTAGTGATATAGGATTGTCCTTGCCAGTATATTATTTCGATAATATACTGACTTTTGTTTGTATTATTATTACTTGACTTTGTTGTAGGTTGAGTGCTAGGGGATTCATTGCTTCTTCAGGTTGATTCTTTAAGGAGTTTATCCCTAGTTGGTTGCCTGTGATATGGGTAGACAAGCTTTCACTAAATCATATTATTTGGCCGTTTGACTTATGTAATTCTTAACTTGTTGACTTAGTTTATGTACTTGTATACCTTATTATTGTATATCATTGCTTGAGATGAACGTATAAGACTAGTACTTTTCCTGGAAACTAGTCAAACACAAGTATGGGCTTGAAATAATTGAGATATTTGCTTAATAGCTGATGTAGATCGAGTACTCTGTGATATGTAGTCTCTTGGTCACCACTATTATGTGGTTTGATGGCTATATCTCGGAGAGGACTAGTGGAGGCTGCTTAAAATAATTAAGATATTTGTTTAATAGCTGATGTAGGTCGAATCCTCTGTAATATGTAGTCTCTTGGTCGCCACTATCGTGTGGTTTGATGGGCATATCTCGAGGAGAACTAGTGGGGGCTATTATATCGAGTATCTCATTTATTTCGAATATGGTGCCATGAGTTTGTAATGTAGTTGTAGTTCACGATGTCAAGTTTGCTTTGAGATGTGTTGGTTATAGTATTTATTTGGCTTTCATTTAAGACCTCACCACTCCAATAATTAGCGTTGTCGTGGCGAGCTATAAATCACAGTATAAGTCTAAGTCTCAAGATGTATCCCGCTAGCATTATAATTTAAAGCATTCAAATTACTTTGGATGGATTGCTGCATATCATATTCACTACCAGAGTCATAATTAAAAGATCTAGAATAATCTATAGCTGAAAATAATTTATAGCACTTGCAAAATAATTTTGAGAAGCTAAATTGTACCTTGGGATCAGTGCAGTAGGATGGTAACATATCTCTCTGGTGCATCTCCTTGTACGTCCAGCAAATAAACTCGATAGCCTTGTGCCCTTTCCTGGTGCAATGAATCGATCGATTGACCACAGCTGACGACTTGATTTCTCTACTCTACTGGTGTGCTTTTGCTGTGATTTGCAGGACGGAGAGAGAGCGCATACTTTTGCTGTGATTTGCTCCTTGGCGTGCAACACTCGCACGGAGGCCCCACTGCTAGCCGCTCAGCCGATCCGCCGAATAGATTAATTCGGCGATGTATTGAACCAAACCACGGCTGCCGGCTGCAGTAGATCCGAATATCTTGATAAATCAATTTTTGTTTCCTGGATTAATTTTGGCCGGATGCTATGGCCGAAATCTTCGGACTCCCATCGGCACAGAATACTAGATCGATTTCGGTTCGGTGGTATAAATCGAAATTCTCGTTCCTACATTGATTTCAGTTGAATTATGGGACCGAAATCCTCGATTCCCCAGTGGTCAAATTATAAATCGAATAGATTCTTGATTAGTTGTGGAAGTTTAGTGGTCATGCATGGAGTAATTTGAGTGGAGCAGTTATGTTACCTACCCTTGATTTGATGGTTCTATTGAAAATTTGGGACGATGCTGAATATTATGGCCACGAAAAGTTCTGATTAAGCCTTCCCTAATTAAAGAGTTTGTGTAGGCTTTAGTAAGAACAACTTGTCATTACTACTTCGTTACTGTTTCATTGTTACACTGATGAATCGTGAGTCAATGATCCTAGCACTTGAGTATTTCATCCATAGAAATATATTCTAATAATTTCAGAAGGGCACATTAGTTGCACTTCCATAGAAAGATCGAATCTCCACGATTCATACAGTTATGTATGTATGTGTTGCTATTGACTATATAAGTGCAGTATTATGGTATGCAAGATAGCTTTTATCAAAATTGGAAAAGTTTTGTGGCGCGCATATTTGTGATGGGATTTTTTTTTCTTAAATGAGCAAGCCAAAAACAGGTGTAAGTTGCAGATATATGCATCTTTGACAAAGTAATGGATAATCCATCATTCTGGTTGCTCTTAGTTATGACTTTGAGTTCGTTCATGCGGGTTCATTTCGCGTGATTGTTTTACTGCGAAAGGGCGTGGGTGAGAGACTGGGTGGACAGGTGCCCGATTTGGAAAGGGACGAAGCAGCAACGGCTGGGAAGCTGCACCAGCGTTGATGTAGAGGAAGACTGAGATAAGCAATCTGTGATATAATTGTGGGGTGGAAAATTATTGACCGTTGAACTACACCAAGCCGGTGAGCCTGCGGAGTGCAGATCACAAATCACACCAAGCCAACTGGTGACCACGCCGACATTACGAGAGCAGCTATGTACAGAGCGTCGTGGCGTGCAGCCAAGCATCGTTGACGTGTGGCCTAGAGGAAGACGAGGAGAGCGACAAAACTTCAGATAAACTATCTAGTCTTCTCCTTCACCTTCGACTTTGGGGACAAAGATATAAGGAGCTACAGTCTTGCAGAGTTACAGTCAGTACATGCCATCGATGCTCAAAACAAAAATACTCCTTCAGTTCTAAAATAAAATAACCTAAATCACATTTAATATTATTATATTATATCAAATTTGTGGGCACCCCGGAAGTGCATTATGAAGAGTAACTATTACAGCAATGTGAACTATCTAGATGAATGGGGTCTCGAATAAAAGCCAAATAAGTACGGTAACCATCCATCCTCATCGCAGACTTGCCATAATCTTTACCCACTCACAATACAAATCCAAAATGCCGAGAAGTGTACAAAAGAGATAATCATAAGGATAGCTTACCAGTCCTCCCCGTCATACGCCCGTCAAACCACTCGATGGTGGCGACCAAACACGATACGTACCCCAGAGAACTCGAACCACAATAGCTATCCCCCAACCATCTCAATTATACACAACTCATACTCATGTTCAGCTAGTCCTCAGGAAAGCGACTAGCCTCACACTTTCATCGCAAGCAATTGATAAACATCACAAGTACTCTAAAAATGGATAGACGAGCAGCAGAGTTACAATTATTACCTAGAGGGTTCACACCCTAATTCATCATCAAGTGACACAAAAGATTTGCAGCGGAATATAAACATAAAAGATAAGAACCAGTGGTGCCAAACCCATGCACAGGGCAACCGACTGGGGATAGAGCTCAACTCAAACTACTAATTATCCTCGCCACCCTCGGCGGGATAATAGTAGACCACATCAGCTTCGTCGTTGTCCTCATCTGAAAAATAGCAACGTGAGTACGAATGGTACTCCGCAAGACTTACACAATAATAATAGTACAAAGGAAGCATGCTGGTTTCTACATCAAGAAAGAAGGCTATATTGATTTGATTTTGCACAAAGCTGATTTTATTGAGCAAGTAATACTTGAAACTATAAGCATTTTGTGAAATAACTCAATCTAAAATTTTAAGACAGCAAGTATATGGTTCTGAAAATGGAATATAAATGAGCATAAACCATGCTTTAAGCATCATCCATGGGCCATCCTTGCCCAAACAATTGTGCTACACTAGCACACCATCTTTATGACTAAACTAAGTCATATTTAATAATAAAGTCTTTCATATAAAACCATTCATTATTTAACATCAAAAATCCTTTATATAAACACATCCATCCATGACTATCCTGATGCGATGAGATGTTCATGCCTATGATGTAAGGTTTCACTAATCCAGGGTTGGATCTCTGGGTAACAGGATTTTGGTGCGAGATGCCACGGAAGTTCAAGGGTCAGAAGTTTGCTATCTAACTCTGTTTTGGCTTCAAAAATTTTCTTTCCCCCTACCAAAGTCTGCTAGCTTACTCATGGAACTTCCTTGATAAGTGTAAATATATCTACCAGAAATTTTCTACAGCACTGTTGGGGGTCGGCTACATGGTACTGTCGGGAATGCATCCTATTGGTTTCAGTTCGTAACTAGGTGCATCATCAGAATTTCCCTTACTTTGATAGACTCATCCTAAGGTTGCAAATGGTAGTCATACACGAGGTTTGTATTTAGGAACTAATTAGAGATTCTGGGTGAAGTTTCAAGATATAAACGCTGCGTCATAGGTGGATAGGTTAGTTCTGTCCTGCGTATGTATTTGACGAAACTAAGCCTTAAAGTCATCCTAAAGATATGATAAGAATTACAAAAATTCTATATTCAAGTTCTATGTAGAGTTCTATCGGCTCTGGGAAAGAATTGGAATTTTTACATAGGTAGATTTCTGTAGAGAAAATAAACAAGGTGGGTAGTGCAGTGCTGTGGTAGTTTATCAGGTGCAAACGTTTGAATTTTATCCTCTTAGGTCACTGGTCCAAAAATTCTCAGAAAATTCCCAAGGTTTCCTCACTAGGTTACTATGTTACTGACCAAAAATTATTATTTTATCACTCATGGTTTGGGCTGTACAAATATATTAAGTAGGTAACCTACAGATTCCAGATTCTGAACATATCTAATGTGGGGATGATTTGATCATGATACGGTCATCTAAAAATTCCGAAGAAATTCATGAAGCTTACTGGAGAAGTCTACGAGCTACTGGTAAAAGATTAGAATTTTATCACCTATGGTTTAACTTACACAAAAATATGAAGTATGTCATTTACGGGTTTCAGGACACGACCAGGTATTCTATTTGAATTTTTATTCAATGATGTATTGGTCTAAAAATTCCAGGTTAAGTCATGGTGCTACCCATGTGAGTCTACAATCTATTGTCAAAATTACAGAACTACTATTGCAAATGATATCGCCAAATGCACTGAAATGACGTTATGGTGAGTCTAGTATGCCGTGATGCATTTCAATAAGATCCAACGAAAGATCAAGTAAACTCATACTACTCCTACAATCTGAACAGGAACCTCAAAAGTCAACGAGAAACAAACACGTTCCTGCGAAGGGGCAATTAGGACCGTAAACTACACGTTGGCATCAAAGAAAGATCGAAGATCCAAATAAACTAACAATCATATGGCCATGATAGATATCTAAGTACTTTTGTAGCGAGCGTCTCTCAGCTGGGAGTACCCTTTAATGATTTATTTGGTGTATTCTTCATGGTTACGTATTTTATTTTTCAGAAGACTAGAATCTGGAATTTTTAGGACTGCCGGACAGCAGCCAATTCATGAATTTTTAGAGGGGACTACAGAAGAGATAAAATTCTGAAAATTTCTGTGATGCTTCCTGATGTAGTTGGTAACTTCCAGAAAAATTAGCAAGGTCAGATAAGAAGTAGAACTCTCTGTAGAAAATCTTGAACAGCTGCTGGTCCAGAATTCCAGAACACGGGTCTTCGCATAGTTGAGCTTGAAACTTGAATGATTGGCTTCCAGAATTTGTAGGAAATTTAGGGTAGGCTCAGAGGACAGTAAAGCACCATTTAGTTCACTGATTTATAAAATTTTACACTGCATTTAGTAAAGTGAGAGTAATTTTGCTTACACTTGACATACCGGCTTCTTTTATCGAACTAATATTTGAATGAGGGAAGCATAGACTTGATTTTACAAATAACAATCACAACAAGGTGAGGAGATAAAATGAGACTAAAATGAGGATGAATACTAGAAAGGGATGAGAAGCAAAAAGGATCACACATCCTAATGGTTTTCCGAAAATAGTTCACTTTGAACCTTTCGCAAATATTTTTGCAATCACCAAGCTAAACTCTAGCTTACAGTCAGTACTGCTCTGATACCAACCGCTGTGGGCACCCCGGAAGTGCATTATGAAGAGTAACTATTACAGCAACGCGAACTATCTAGATGGATGGGGTCTCGAATAAAAGCCAAATAAGTACGGTAACCATCCATCCTCATCGCAGACTTGCCATAATCTTTACCCACTCACAATACAAATCCAAAATGCCGAGAAGTGTACAAAAGAGATAATCATAAGGATAGCTTGCCAGTCCTCCCCGTCATACGCCCGTCAAACCACTCGATGGTGGCGACCAAACACGATACGTACCCCAGAGGACTCGAACCACAATAGCTATCCCCCAACCATCTCAATTATACACAACTCATACTCATGTTCAGCTAGTCCCCAGGAAAGCGACTAGCCTCACACTTTCATCGCAAGCAATTGATAAACATCACAAGTACTCTAAAAATGGATAGACGAGCAGCAGAGTTACAATTATTACCTAGAGGGTTCACACCCTAATTCATCACCAAGTGACACAAAAGATTTGCAGCGGAATATAAACACAAAAGATAAGAACCAGTGGTGCCAAACCCATGCACAGGGCAACCGACTGGGGATAGAGCTCAACTCAAACTACTAATTATCCTCGCCACCCTCGGCGGGATAATAGTAGACCACATCAGCTTCGTCGTTGTCCTCACCTGAAAAATAGCAACATGAGTACGAATGGTACTCCGCAAGACTTACACAATAATAATAGTACAAAGGAAGCATGTTGGTTTCTACATCAAGGAAGAAGGCTATATTGATTTGATTTTGCACAAAGCTGATTTTATTGAGCAAGTAATACTTGAAACTATAAGCATTTTGTGAAATAGCTCAATCTGAAATTTTAAGACAGCAAGTATATGGTTCTGAAAATAGAATATAAATGAGCATAAACCATGCTTTAAGCATCATCCATGGGCCATCCTTGCCCAAACAATTGTGCTACACTAGCACACCATCTTTTATGACTAAACTAAGTCATATTTAATAATAAAGTCTTTCATATAAAACCATTCATTATTTAACATCAAAAATCCTTTATATAAACCCATCCATCCATGACTATCCTAAGTCATGATATAGTCACATAATCCCGTAACTATATCTCCCAAGTTTGTCGCTAACATACATTGACTAACACATCAAGCGGTCGTCCTGTAACCGTGGACACGGCTATTCGAATAGTTCTTACTCTGATCAGAGGTGTACATCTTTACCCACACGATGTGATAGAAGCCCAATGGCTACACTCTAGTTTGATACGTACATATCTGTACCCACACTCTACACATTGAGTGCGGACTAGAGGTCACAACAAAACCTTTCGCACGCTTAGCCCCAACCACCTAAACCACGTCTGGGCCCCCGACGACTTAGTCGTGCGTGTGTGATGACTAAGGCGGGCTCACCGTCGTGGGAGGCACCTCCGGCCACAGCCAGGCGCGCTCGAGGTCCTCCAACGGAAATCCCTCCTCACGACTGACGGACGGGCGTAGATGGCCACAGCCTCCCGTGCTACTGAGTTAAGCCGTCCCACTCCCGGCGTGTGGAAGTACGTAAGGTGCTTGAATAGATGTCAACATGTTTGGTCCTTTACGACCCAGACGGAGCTACGTGCATCGGGGAAACACCATCCCTTCATCGCCCTATCATCCATCCAAGTCAAAACATATTTTCAATTATTATTCAGAGGTTATTCTTTTCAGATTTGAACCCATTTATTTGCTTTAAACTAGTTTTGAACCGATAGCTCCATCTATCGGATTTTTCTAAGTCTAGATTTAAGCATGGCTAAGCATTCGGTAAAATAAAAGTATCCCAAATTCCTTAACCAAGGGTGACAATGTATACACATGGCATCAATAACCAAGGAATGGAAATGCATACAATTGGGTAATATTGACTCTACCCGTTTTCCCATTTTAAATAGACTGAAGCATGCATATAGATATTGTTTTCACAAACAAATCAATTTATTGAAAACATAGGTTCAATATGCTTAGACGCTTGCCTTGCTGCAGCGATAAGTCACACTCAGGCTCTGGGTTAATCTCCACGTACTCCGTATCCTCAGAATCTATCGATAAGAAGCAATATGCAAATAAGAAGCAATAAACATGTCTATGCAACATGATTAATTAATTATGAGATAAATACAGTAGGTATGGTATGTCCTAACAAGATTTTAGGAGAAAGAACCAAGTCATTTGCATCCCTGGATTGGGAGCTACAAAAATAACAAGGTAGAAGGGCTGAAAACGGCAATAGCCGAAACTATAGGAAAACTCTAAGTATAAAATAAGTGCTGGCCTTCTCTGGTAGGATTTTATGAGTGTGAGCATTTTTATGTGAAAATACATATCTTCCTGGTTCCGACAAAATTTGGTTTACTAAAATCCGATTTAAAATGATTTAGATATGAATTTTACAAGTTTAACAAAAAGAAAGGTTAGAAAATTACTTAGGCCTATTTTGGGAGGTATTTTTATCAAATACAACTTTTCCACAGTAAGGTTACAATTTTCTGAGTTTAACAGAAGTGGTTTCACATTTTTAGCAAATAGGATGAATTTTATGGGAATATTTCAAGTTATTAAGCCCAAAATAAGTCAATTTTGCTTCATATTATTTTATGGATATTTTCTGTACATAAGTTGTCCTATTTTATTTTACAGTAATAAAGTTCACAAATTTACAGAGCTAACAAAATTGGTTTCACTCAATTTGGAGTCAAAATGGAGAAGTTATGGATTTGCAAAGTTTAGCCATTTTTCTGTTGTAAGATAAATCTTTTAATTACTTTTCCTATTTCTTTCTTCTTTCTTCTTTCCTGATTTCCCTTGCAGCCCGGGCCCGCAGGCTAGCGAGGCAAAGCAGAGCAGGGCGCGGGCGCAAGGGCGTGGGCACGAGGGCACGGGCGCGAGGGCGCGGGCGCACAGATCGGACCGTCCGTTCCCGGAGTGTATGGTCCGGCCTGACGAACAGAGAAGGACGCGGGCAGACAGAGCCGGCGAGCTTCTCGGCGGCGGTGACGGCGAACGGCAGCTCGGCTGTGGTCGGGCCCAAAACAGAAAAGGTAGAGGAGTTCACGGCAGAGCTAAGGATGGTCTTCTTGACTCCTCGGGTCACCGGAATCTCGCCGGCGGCGAGCTCCAGCGGCGGAGTGGTTCGGGTTGGCTAGGCCGACTCGGCTACGGGCGGTTTCAGGCCAAAACAAAGCATGCCTTAGCGTCTAAAGGGTACCAAGATGCTCACTGAAGGTTGTGCTGGTCTCGGTGAAACGGAAACAGCAACGGCGACGGCGAACTTGGCCTGGCGGCGGCGAACTCCTTCGGTTTCACATCGGCGGCCTTCTCCCGGGGTTCTACAGTCGGGGTGAGGTGTCTAACAGGTTAGAGACTTCCTAGTGATGGCTCCTGTGCAATGAATGGAACTGAGGACTACCAGAGAGAAAGGAATCGATGGCGGCGGCAGTTGGCCGGACCTGGGGAAGATGACCTCGATCCCGAGCTTCACTACATCCTTTCCTGATTCCTTCTGCCGGTGGTCTTCTGGAAGTGAGGCGATGAGGTTGGCGCAAGGGCTCGGTCGGCGGTGAACTGTATCGGCCGGAACGACCGTGATGTCCTGGCGGCGGCGCTGCAGAGCAGAGGGCGAAACACGGCGGCCTCGACCGGCGGTCCTAGGGCAGCCAAGAACAAAAATGGAACGGTCAGAAGGTATAGATGATGTTCCCGAAGCTTAGAAAGGGTGGAGCTCACTGGAGCAACCTCGAGCTCAACCGAACACCTTCGGCAGAGGGAAGAATAAGCTTGACGGCGGTGATCTTTGGGGATTCTGTGGATTTCTCCGGTGGGAGCGTGAAGAGGAAGGGTGAGAGGTTCTATTGGCGGAGTTTGAGTCGAAATGGTCGATGCTCCATGGAGGAGCTCATCTAGGTCACTCTGTGTGTGCTGTGGGAGAGGAGAACGAGAGGAAGACACGTCTGCCATGCAATGCTGAGTCGTCTCCACTGCTACAGTGTTCAGGGTGGGTCCCACATGTAAGACAACACTTTTCTACACACTTGTGGCTAGCTTCACTCTATGACTTGTGGGTCCAGGAAGTGAATTCCTAGGGAAGAGAGAGGAGTAAGGGTAGGAATGTTGGTGAAACACACTGTCACATGCTATGGTGAGGCTGACAAGTGGGCCAGGTCTTGTGGGTCCCATTGGTCAGTGACTTGAGAGAGGAGAAATCTCTAGAGACTAAGTGTTGTGAGCTGTATGGACAGCTGTCTTGCATCTGTGATTTCAGCAGATAAATATGGGAGATAAATTATGGGAAAATTACTGGAGATAGAGGAAGATGTGTTTAACATGCTGACCAAATTTCGTCGCTATAAGAGGTCTGGTTCATCTCTGGTGAAAAAGCAAAGTAGGCACACTGATCCAGTTTTGCTGCAGTTTCACTTGTTTCTCCAGTGCCTTGATCTTATCATTTTATGTGTTTTATTTGGGAGATAAATTAATCCAAAATTCCTGGTAGTGGGGTTCATGTTGGCTCCCACTTTGGCAAAAGGGCTCTGTCTAATTAGTCTTTATTTTCATTTGGTGAATTTCAGAAGTGAACCAATTTATTTCAGCTAGCTTCCTAGCCTTGCTGAGTTGAGGGACTTGTTGAAGTATTTATTTAAGTGATAAAATTATGTAAAATTTACAGTGGGTAAATTAGGTGAGATAGTTCTTACAGGAATTTTTCCATGATTAAATGTGCAGCCAAACCTCTTTGGAAATTCCTTAGACCATACAAGGGCATATGTCAAAGAGAAGGATCTAGGCTGAAACTTGTTTGGAATTTTTGAGGGGTCTAAACCAATGAAATAAATTCTGGAAAAACTATATTGATTCATGATGAACAGGCTAGTATTTGAATAAATTATTTTCCACATATGTTTCTATTCAATTTGATGCACTTTTTAGGAGTTGGGCTAATGTTGCCGATTAGGGTTTTATTGTATTGATGGTTTTAAATTTTGCAAACTTTATTTTGCAAGAAGTGACAAAGCAAGAATTTAGTTTGTGCACTCTAGTGGCAGTAGGTCATAACCCTTATTACTTGGAATTAGATTTGGGGCTATGACAAAATTATTCTAAATTATTTATATTTTAAAACAGAGAGAATAGTCTGCTACTCGGCTTCCATTTTACGAAAGTAGTAACGGCGTCATATTCTATTGTGGGTCGAAAGAAGCCGAGCCCACCGCCAAAACCCAAACAAACCCGATGGCCTCCACGTTGTACAGAACACAGATGGGTACACAGCAACGGAACAGTGAAGCAGCAGCCTTCAGTCACAAACTGGTGCTGTTTTTACTGTTTTCTCATGCAACACACAAAATTGTTGTACATCATAATTGTAAACTCTGCCACATTCATACACATCCGCCAAGTTTCAGCTCAGTTTTATCTACTATTGCAAAATCCGGCTAGTTTTTTTTTCCTACAGTAGCAGAGCCAGAAACAGGGAAATCATCGGCCACAAAATTGGCGGTTGCCCTCTTCAGCTGAAGGTTGCATTCAGTCGGTGTAGCTGTGCGGTATTTTCCATATCTAGATGGACAAAAATTAATAGAACTCCCGGAACAACTATAATGTAGGTTCTCCGTTACCATGGATAACCTGGTGCACAAGCTTGTCTGATAGTCTCTTTGTTGCCTGAAATATATGTGGGTTGGTTTATCACTAAGTAAGCAGTGCCTATAAAGTCTAGTAAACACAAATGAACACCAGCAGAACTGAAACACGAACAGAAGTACGGAAGGATGGAATTAAAGATTGATATAAAGATTAGAAAAAACGTTCTTAGTATGGAATCAAGCAAATACATGGCACTATTGTTAAGATGGGACATTAAGGTCACATAGGTTCTTTAAGGACTCAAGGCTGGAATACAATGGCACAGAATCCTAATATGGAATTAAAGTTGCAGTGTAATTATACTACAGTTACCTTTGAAAGTTTTCCACCCAAAAAACTAGTGACAGTTTTTTAGCAATTCCGATGCACTAAAGGTCCCTAAACATGCGAGCTGAGTTCAAGCGCCAAGACTTGCCAAGTTGACATTTATATCCACAAAACTGTTTTACAGCAAACATGTCCAGAGGGGGTTCTTGCTCCACTTTTCTACTCTGATACAGCAATAAACTTTGCGGATTACCGTGTCCTATAGAACCATGCAATGCTTGGTGCTGCAATAAGAAGTTCCTTATCTCTTCTGCTCTAGTGGTTGTGCGCCCAATGCACCAGCACCCAGCAGCAGGTGTGCAAAGATCACAAACTTGACAGCATGAGCAAGAAGACAAACTCAAAACTCCCCACCAATGATGCCCCTCAGCAAATAAGAAACCTAGAAACTACCCATGATGATCACGCCTCCCCAAGCAATTCTTTTCAGAACATGTAAACAAAACCACTGCCTTAACCTTTTAGGGAAAGCACAATAGACCCATTACATCAGTACAAAAGGCGGTACCGTATTTCAATAAAAGAACTTTCAATCTTTCATCTCTCAGCACACAATTCTATGTCCTTTCTGCCCATGCGATGGTCAGCAGAACTGTCCAAGGCAAGAGCAGGTATGCTCCAAGCCTCCAACACACTGTGGGCTCACAAGTCCAGATAAGGATTTTTTTATTTTTGGGGTGGGAAGGGGGGGCAATTCATTTCATTGTTTTCTTGAATAGAATGGTGAAGTAGAAAAACCAGTATTTAGTTGTTGGCCTGAATTTTCTGTGGCACACACAAAAAGTACACAATCCAACTGTAATCAAAGATGAAACAAAATTTTAGTGGTAAATAAAAAAAACTTTGAAGATGGCACAGAAAAGTATTCGACGCATGCCTGCTGCAATTTACAGCTTGTGTTGGTGTCAGTACTGAATGCTGTACATTCTAACACTAGAATTAGCAACGTTAGTACCATAAAAAATATGTATACTTCATTATCAAAACCAAGGTGCAATTGTAGTTGATTCTAATTTTCACCTCTGGTCATATGCTATTTTAAAGATCAGTGGCTTCAGATCTACAATGATTGTCCAGAGGATGAAAGCCAATGCATTACAGTGGACGAAAGCTAATGAGTGAACTAGTAGATAATTATGTCAAAAGTTCAAGATAAAAAGAAAGGGTGGCAAACCTGGAAATGCCGCATATGCAAAATGGGCTCACACCCAACCTCCGCAACCAAATTTCCTTGTGGAGTCTTAGCATTGAACCGGCTAGCCTGATAAGCAGTTAATCTGTTGTCTTTGTCAGGAAGCTGATGGCACACTTTAAGCAGTGACCCGAAAGAATTCATCTGCGTACAAAGGAAGACTTAGAAAACAAGGTACACCATAATGTCAGCAAACAAATATCAATGATCTAACGAAATGTTTTGATAATCTCAGGAAACACATTATAATTTCTTCAACTGCCATAAGACACAAAAAATTTCACATGATCGTAAAAATAAAGGTGAAATAAATAAAAAGATAGAAAAATGCATTAGCAGTTTTTTCCATGGTTACCAAGCTAAAGAATGTAAAACATCAATATAAAAAAACAATATTGACATGTTATTTATATGAAATAACAAATTATATATTATAAATGGGAAAGTTTCTTGTGAAGTGATGTTTCTTGATGTGTTAACTTCCTATCTAAATGAAGGCTCTGCTTCCATGGATGTACAGATATCTTGAACTAAGCTAACATGTAAATTCTGATGCATAATATAACCGAAAAGCTTATGTAAATAAACGTTACATATTTCATGACTACAGAAGATATATAATTTGTAAATCAAACAACAGAGAAGTTGTTGGTATTACATTAAGATAATAGTCAAGTAGTTGTCATAAAAAACAAAAGAACGATCACCAACCTTCATGTATGGGCATGAAGCACAGCCCCCATGGATAGAGCAACCTTCACCAGAACTCACACCAGGAACAACACTAATTTTGTCAAAATCAGTAGCTGTTGAAGAATCAAGATGGTGGGAACCATTGACAGATGTATTAGAAACAGCATCTGAAGAAACCGGGAACACGATTTCAACTTCAATGTTCGCACTTTGTTGAGAAGATTTATAAGAGTCCAATAATTCATGGACAGCAGCAACAATAGAAGTAATCATTCCTGATTCTGTTCCCAACACGAACTGAAGATGATCATCTATGTTCCTATTCAAAGCTTCCATCAAACGGCTTTTGATGAAATCTAAGATGTTCTGAGTGGACCCAACAACTCCCATTCCCCTTGTCTTTGCTTCCATTGACAAAGAAAACATTTCTCCTGGGACCTCAAAGTGTGCTGTGAGGAATGCATCACAATACTGCTCCTTTATTTTCTCCACAACTTCATGGCCAAACATATCATGAACAATACAGTTACCATCCTGGATACAGCAAATAGTTCAATAAAATGGGAAAGCTGTATAAGGAGAGTAGCAAGCAGCAACAAAACTTAATTTGGAAATAAAATGAAAGGAAAAACACTATACTGTACAGATGGACAAGATAGCACAATTGTTCCTTATCAGGGATTTCCATAGTATACAACTCTTCCCAGTTGCCATCAAGTAGATTAACATTTTTTATATATATGTCAGCAAAGCATAAACTTCCTATACTAGTTTATATAAACATACCGATGCATATTTATGATAAATATAAAATTAACATTATCTGTTGCTGGCCTGCAGAAGTGCAGAACCTAGATGCTCATTTTTATACACATTTCATACTGTGGTGGAAAATTTTTCATACTGACAACCGTAACATATATAAAAGAAAATTCTGGCCATTAATTGGAAGTACTATATCAATGAGGCATAGTAAAAATTTGGACATGTGGTGAGACCGTCGAACCACCATTTCACTGGTTGAACCACTAGTTTGAGAAAAAAAAAATGTAATATTCTTTACCAGTTTGGCTGAAAATTGAAAATAGTTCAATAATTTTGCCCTTCCAAACATGATATTTTTTTTGCATTAGAGCATAAACTGCTCCAGCCTGTCCCAGTTCTTCATTGTTCCAGTACGAAACCAGCCAGTCCAACACTCCAACAGGTATTTGCCTGTTCATAAGTTGGAACAGTCCTTGATCCAAACACCAGGACTGGACTTTCCAGTTTACTGGTCTTGTTTTTCGGATTATGAAATAAGGAAAGACATGTTTGGTGAAAATATTTATAAAATATCCAAAAATGTGTTATTTGTGAAATAGAATGTTTTTTATTAGATTTTAGAAACAACAAATAGAATCATAGAAAGGACAGATGGCAAAATGTATCAAGAAGTAGGTAGGCATTAGAAGGAAAGTCTATCGGCCCCCTTTAAACTATTGAGATACATCCACTTTACCCTCTGAATTAAATGACTATCTAAATAACCCTCCGAATAAACCATATAACTAAACCGCTAAGAATGGCTCAAAAAGTGGTTTTGTCACTATGGCACATGGATAATGTGCCACTGACTTAGGTGACAAAATTTTTAAAAATTATTAACCAATAAACCCTCATGTCAGTGTGTACACATCTTTTTCCTCCTTCCTGCCACTGCCCTTCTCTATCTATCTGCAGCACCCACTAGGCGTCATTGATTTTAATCTTGCTTGCTAAGTCAGAAATTTGTTGGTTGCAATGTTATGAATTATGGCCCATGGTAGCAAAACCATTACAGGGAGTTACCTAGGAGGTTTTGCATAGTTCCAAATAGATGGTTCATGAAAAATAGAAAATAGAGGATTGATGATCTTACTTCACGGTATTGAAGTTGAGTGGGTAAAACTAGACACACCCTGGTAGTTCAAGGGATCGAATAGACATTTTTTCTATTCTAGAATGATAAAATATGAAAAATAAGTAAAAAAACCAAAACATGACAAATAGGATAAATTCGTACTGCACAAATATTGAAGTATCATAAGGTTAGAAAATAGCATAAAACTAAACATTTAGGAAAAGCTAACTGAATGGGTATATTTAAACTTTAAATGCAAACTATTTATGAGTAAGGCACGATATGTTAATGTTCACAAGATTAGGACATGCAATCTCATTAGATTTTTTTTTTTTTGGCAAGGAACGGTATACTTCAGAGAAGGATTATTTACCATACTACAATTATGTTGAAAACAACATGTAACTTAAAGACATTGAGAATTAACTAAAAGAACATAGAAGGATCAGAACCACATAAACCTGGTAGTAATGTAGGCGTGGCAACAAGGAATTTATAGATTTTTTGTTGTGACTTGAATGTATTTCTGCAATTTCCTCATCTGACATAACAGCCATTCTCTGAAATAGATCTAATATGTTTGCACCCATGTATGAATCAGGACCATACCAGACATTAAGACCTGGGATTTGGGCAAATGCCTGAAAGATTAACAGATAAGAATAAACAAAATAAAAGTTGTTACAGTGAACAATAAGTAATGTCCATTCTCAATAAACCATTCATGGTTCACTAGAGTTCATAGTAGATAAGGGAATCATCTACCTGTAATATAGTTGCTACAACATTTGAAGAAGTGCATGTTATTGTAGGAACAAGTTCATGAGCATGAGCTTTTGTTTCCAAAGAAGTATTGATGTAAATAACATGTAAAGAAGGAGGAGATCTTGATGCTCCCTTCAAAAAATGTGTATATGCAGAACTTGAAGCAGCATCTGCCAATGAACAGCCAATTTGATCACTGGACATTCTATAAACACCAACCTGCATAAATATATAGTAGTCAGGAGTAGAAACCAAGAAAAATATCGAAATTCCTAAGAAAATTTTGTATTTACATAGCTGTGGATTGTAAACATCAATAAATGTAAACACTGAAAATGCTAAATATGTTGAGTCCAACCAATACTTCGGTAACTATTATTTAGCTGCAAGACCAACAGAAAGAATTTTGGACCATAGAATCTAATTATTAAATATGCATAAAAAGTAGATGCATGCACCTGTTGCCATTGCCCATAGCATGGCATAATTTTCATAACAAGAAAACTTATGTGGTTACATTTTAATTTTTTCATGATATTTTTCATTCTAATGTGTGACAATCATAGGTAGCTACTATTTTGAAGTTTATTAATGGCAGACTCTAAAACAGGAGCTGGTTGTCATTGTGAATAATTTTTTACAATTGCGTAAACATTCTTTGGGCTGATGTCACAGGTGAGCGGCGATGACATGAGGTAGAGTGGGACTATGTCAACAAGGGTATCAATTAGGAGAAGAATGTATCTAAAACAGTTAACCTACATGAGAGAAGTTCATCCAAGACTTGGGACTGTCAGACTTTGCTGTTCCATTGCATGAAACACTACGCAAGGATATCGCACCCAATTCAGGCTTTGTTTGGACAGGCAGAAATCCCAGCCCATCCACTTGTATGGGCCAGGATTTTAGTTCAACTAAAAGCCTGTACACATGGATAGGGCCAGATTGAGGCTCATGCAAATGAGGCCTCAAAGAGATTTGCTCCAATAAATATTTGTAAAACAATATGGACTCTGGAAATAAAAGGACATGACAAAAAGGAAAGAAATCAACCTAACAGGCAAGTAATGAAGTCCCTGCTAACAATATATGGCGTCACAGACACAGACACAATTGTTCCTACTTTCTGCTGATTGACTATTGAACCATAAAATTCTTAAAATACTAAACGTAAACAAGTTGGAATTGTAGAACTAAGACATAAATGGCTACTACTCTCTACCTCTGTATGACACAATGAGTAGAAAAGAGCTTGTAGTTAGTGTTCTCTTACATGCACGTATTCCCTTCATCCTTAGCTAAGATATAGTTCATAACTTCATATGTAAAACAGTAAAAGTATATATGTTTACTATTCCAAACTTATGTTATTGGAGCAAAACAATTTCATAGTTTTTCACATGTATAACTAGGGAAAAACCAAGGTCGAATTACAATATGGGGACTTCAAAGTCAAAATCAACTAATATTTGTGGATGATGGGATATTTTTAGTTATAAAAACTCAAAAACATGATAACCTTTGTGTACTGCTACAATCTTCAATTTTCATGCTCTCAGATTCATCTGTCTGTTAGATCTACTCATTAATGGGATGGTTGTAGATTTGAAAAAACATAGCTACTGATCTACTGCTCTATGCATCTATCAATCTGGTCCAATGAGTTCCCTAACTCAGTTCTTCTAGTAAATAATGGAGAGAGTAGAATAGAAATTCTTCAAAATTAATGAAAATCAGTGACATGAACACATAAATACCTTATTAAATCCTGCTTGATCAAGTATCGCACGGACATTTTCTGACATAAAATCAACACCTAGGACTGTGATATATTCGCATCCGGCTTCAGCCATTTTCACTGCACTATCTGCCATTACCAATGAATCAGAAATGTGGATGTGGGGCCAATGCCTCTTTGAAGCAGTTAGTATGCCTTGCACCTCCGGATCCATATAAAAGTGTGCGACAACCCCAATTTTTTTCTCCCTAAGGTATTTTAAAAGCTCTGAAATCTTGGATTCATCAGGAGACAAGAACATTGCCTGCACTTCTCAAAATAAAGACAGTCAGCCTCAAGATTACATGGAGGAAACGAACGGAACTCTGCAGGTAACATCCTTGGCTGAAATACATAGGTTTACAGGAGGCATTTCTATTACATAAAACAAAGTCACTACCATAGTTATTCACCACAGTTATTCAGGGCATACTGACATAGATAGTGTATGTGCAATCAATTTTTAGTTAATCCTTTCAGTAAAGATTTTTTTAAAACATGTTGAAATTAAACAACTACTAGCCTCCTATGAACATAACTGCATAAGTTGAAACAGTGATACAATAGAAACTTCGAATAAATATCAATATGAAGGTGAGCTGCTTTTGATGACATCAAATTATTGTCAACATATATCATAGCCCCAGAGAAGGTCTCTAAATTTAAAAGGAAACAATTGACCGGTGTACTAAAGGTAGTTCAAAAACTTAATTTTCAAATGATATTGCCAAGCTGGTAGGTAGGATTTGATGAAGCAAATTACACTGGGTTGAAACTTTATCACACTCTATTGTTTAAGTAGAAAACAGAGACCAACCCCTGCCACACCCCATGGCCCATACGGAGAATGAGATAAGAATAGTAGCAGAAATGAGAAAAAAACAGAAGAAAAGAACTGGTGACCTTATGGCCCATTTGACGCAGGTGGTCTTGTGGCCCATTCAGGAGTACAGCACAAGAACATGACCATGAGATCGAGCAGAGCAGTTTACGAGTGAAGCAAGCTTTTTCGAACTACCAGAAATAACTTGTCAGAAACAAGGTGAGCATTTTCATACAGGGACATATACTATGATTTTTCCTTTACGTAGCATGAATTGCTGTGTTTAGGGTTACTAACTCTTAACTTAATATAGTTTCCATAAATCAGAAGGCGATATTATTACTGTCCCTTGGACACAACATATCCTATTAAAGTAGTAAGATATTGCTAGGGGTCATAACTAGTACAGATTTCTCATGTACTTTCTTTGCAGAAAAGATTTGGTATCTCCTGTGACTTTACAGTTTACATTCAAAATGAGAATACATGTCGAGCAGTTAACTAATAAAATTTCTAAAGTAACCTGCCAATAGGACCACACAAAGTGGCAAAAATAAGAGGTGATGTTGACATTATTAGGTTGACACTTGAGTCTCCATTCTTGACCATACACATAGCTATGATCCCTAGTCATTTTCTCATTTATAAAAAGGGAAAATACACTGACCAATAGAAAAGCTGCCTTTTCTTTGCAGGTGCAACTTTTGTGGAAAATGGAAATCGGCATCCAACTTTGGCAGATTATATACGTCAAACATATCCAAGCAAAAGCACTACGTTTTTAGCCATATTCTAGTCGAAGCACCAAATTAAAGATATACTACTTTCCAATTTTTAGACGAAACCACGTCTTTTCAATCAGATCACTAACAAGAAGAGCTAAGTAACTTAACCAATCGAATCAACAATGAGAATAAGCGAACGAGGGAGAGAGTTCACCTGGGCCTCGGCATAGCTGCCCTGAGCGCGGACGGCGCGGTCGCGGGCGATGACGAGCGAAGGGAACGGCTCCCCAGGGGGCCTTCCCTCACGGGCCGCGATGGCCGCCCGCGCACGCTTCTGCATGCCGACGAGAACGTTGTGCCAGGTGGTGGCCCGCGACCGCGTCCCCGCGGCGATTCCCCCGAGCGGCGCGAGGTCGGCGGGGTCCACGTCGAGCACCTCCTCCGGTCGCGCGCCGTCGAGCGCGGAGATGAGCCAGGCGCAGTACCCGCGCGAGAGCTCCGAGTCGGAGTCGGCCGAGAACCTCATCCGGCCCCCCGCGTCGCACTGCCCCACCAGCCACACCTGCGCGACGCACCCCATGACGCGGTTGGCCGCGACGCGGTCCGCCTCCCCTAGCCGCGGGAGCGCGGCCGCGTGGGCGAGGAGGTGGCGCGCGCGGTTGGCGGCGTCGGGGACCGCGCGGAACTCCTCGGCGAGCCGGCGGATGCGGAGGCTCGGCGGGGGGAAGGAGTCCTCGCCATCATCATCGGCGGCGGCGCGGCGTAGGTGAGGGGGCGCGCGCGAGTTGGCGCAACGGACGGCGACGGAGCCGCTGCCGCGGGGGGTGGGGGCGGAGGGATGGTGGAGAGGGAAGGCGAGGCGGGGCTTCGGATGGTTGAGGGATGGCGTGACGAGGGAGGGGGCCGCGGCGGGGAGCGGGGAGACGTCCATGGCGGTGGAGTGGTTGGGGGAGACGTGGAGGTGGAGAACGGGGGACTGTGTTTTTATTGCAGGGAGGTGAGGTGTAGGGGGCGGCGTAGGGGGGCGCGTGCTTTTTCGTAGGGGGATTCGGTGGAGGTGAGGTTGGGAAATGGGGATTGGAAATTTTGGAATGGATGCTGACGCCGCCTCTCGGAAAACGGCAAACGCAGCTTCCACGGTTCCACCACCCGTGGCACTTACTCTCTTCGTCAAAAAAAAAAGCCAATTCAATTAAAAGTTTTAATATAAAGTTTTAGATTTTGAGTTAAAAGTTTTAAACTTTAAGTTAAATATTAAGTTAAAAGTTTTAAAATTTGAGTTGAAAAGCTTCAAATTTTAAATTGAAAGTTTTGAAATTTAAGTTTAATTTTTGAATTTTAAGTTCAAAGTTTTAAAGTTTCGGTAGAAAGTTTACTCGGATTAAAAAATAATGTAAATCTAACCATATTTGATGAAAAATTCTACGCCACCTGTGGAGAAAAAAAAGGAAGCTACTAACTACCTATCTGCGAAATCCGGTGCAAAAGAAATCAAAATATGCGTCGTGCGTAGCCTCATCTCGGTCATAGTGCATGGGCCCCGTGTCTTCTGTCTCAGAAATGGTGCCACGTCCGCGAGTACTCGGGAACATGTCATGTTACTCTCTCCCATCATAACAATTGATACTTAGGACATTGGGTTAAACTTTTACAGCTCTAACCATCAAATTTATATTAAAATAAGATTATAAAATCTACTCCTTCATAAATTGGGAACTTTTACAATTGATCTAAAATAAGATTAAAATATAACTATTTCTGAATTTTGCACGAAGATCAAGAAGATAGATAAAAAGACTTATTTTCCTTCATAAATTGTTACGGTTGGTGGGAAAGTGGACAGGTTTATGGAATTGTGAGGTATTTTAGACATTTACGCTACAAACACCCCTAGTCTAGAAGTAGCTATATTTTAGGATGGAGCGTGTCGGTGTGCGTACACCGTATGCAGGGATCTGGTGGGACCCTCTTTGTGAGTTCGGCAGGGGATGAATGCGTTTTCAACTTGTCGTAAGTTGATTACCAAGCAAATGCAGCAAGGAGTTTATACAGGTTCAGGCCGCACGGTGTCGTAATACCATATTCCTATTGTGTTCTTGGTTCTCCTGTTGTATTCTTGGTTTCTTAATCATTGGTGAGAAGTGGTTATAAGACTTAGGCTCTCAGAAATTGTTTTCTGGATCCGATTCCCCTTTTCCTAGCCTTGGCTCTCCCCTTATAGCTCTTGGGAGAATACCATAGTTACCGAACTATGAGAGTCATGTACGTCATTATAGAATTCGGTATGGCTGGTCTTGTCTTCCGCTAACTGGTGGCCCCGGTCACGTCTAGAGAGAGAGGATGGTCGCTCTCCACGTGTCCGGGCGTGGCCGTCAAGTGCTTGCTGGGGAAGATTGGGCTCGCCAAACTGGCCATGGGCCCTACCTGTTAGTCTCCCGCAGAAGTAGGTGAAACACAGTGAGTCTGGATGGGTGGCGCGGTAGTCAACCGCACCGCCTGTCAGCCCACACCTCCTACCAAAAAAGTGTGATCATGGCACACAATGTGGGGTAGAGAGCCGTCTTGTCCCCCACACCATATGCCCAGTAGATATACGTCCTATCGCCCTTAATTGGAGAGGCGCGAGAAGACCGAAGCGAGGCAGCAAGCTCCGTCACATCGTCATTAATGCCCCTGCCTCCGTGCCAGCTGAGCTGCTCGGGGAGATCAAGCTTGGAGGCCGGGCAATGTTGTCCCTCGAGTGTGGCCGCCGCGGCCACGTGCTCGGGACCCGTCCCGAGCTCAACCCTTGAAGCCGCAAGCTTAGAGCCTTACTTCCTGGACCTGGGAGAACCCCAGGTGCGACTCTGTAGTTGCTACAAGTTGTGCGTATGGCCCTTGGCAATGTGATGACATGGCGCCAGGCTACCCCAAGCCACTGGTGGTGGGAGCTCTAGTTCCCACTTCATCGATAGAGGGTATTTATTGTATGATAGTAAGTTTTAAGGCAAATCGGCGCATATTATTTTCTTGTAATTATAATCTAGCTGGGACCCTATATGTATAGGTGCAATCTAATATCACGCCAGCACACACGGACATTGTGAAGAAAAGCTAAGAGTAAATTGATAATTGATAATTGATTGTGAAAGCCTTAGGGTTGAAATTTACATTTGTTTACCTCGAAGGGCTTAACAAGAATAAAATAGTACAACAGAAAAATTAGAATGCGTGGAAGCTCCATTCAGCCATTGGCAATCAACTAGATCACACAGTATATTTAGCTTCCTCAGCAAAGAACTCCTCATGAAACAGTGGAAACTTTCCTCTGGAATTGGTGATGGCAAGGTGAGTACATGGAGTATTCAACAAGTATATAGGAAAATGCAATATAGTATGCAAGTTTAACAAAGAAAGGCTGGGGGTTAACTTGCACAAATGCATTTTAAGTTGAAATATGAATAGATAGATTGAAACTGAATTTTAAACACACTTGCAATCACGACAGTTTAACCAACAAACCACAAAAGTCCTGCGTCCACATAGGATCGCCAAAGGTTCTATGCCCAAACAAGACCACAAAGTTATGTTCATTATGGTGCTTAACAAGCTTCGCGAACACCGGTTGTATGCGAAGGTTTCCAAATGAGAGTTTTGTTTGAAGGAAGTTGCCTTCCTCAGCCATGTACTCTCTAAAGGAGGTGTTGTCGTAGACTCGACCAAGTTGAAAAATGTGCTCAATTGGAAGCAACCACAATCTGTCCCGGAGGTTCGAAGTTTCCTTGGTTTAGCCGGTTACTGCCACGGGTTCATCGAGAACTTCTCCAAAATTGCTAGGCCAATAACCCAACTTCAGAAAAAAGGAGAAAAAGTTTGAATGGCCAGCGGCTTGTGAAGCAAGTTTCGAAGAGTTAAAGAAGAGACTCACAACAAACCCAGTGCTTGTGTTGCCCAACATTCACAAAAATTTCGATATCTACTACGATGCATCACACCATGGCCTTGGATGTGTGTTGATGCAAGAAGGCAACGTTGTGGCTTATGCTTCATGTCAACTACGGTCTCATGAAGTCAATTATCCAACACATGACTTGGAATTGACAACCGTGGTTCATGCTCTTAAAATATGGCGCCATTACTTGATCGGTAACCGGTGTGAAGTTTACACCGATCACAAGAGCTTGAAGTATTTCTTCACTCAACCTGATCTGAATCTGAGGCAAAAAAGATGGCTTGAGCTCACCAAGGATTATGATCTTGGCATCCATTACCACCCAGGAAAGGCCAATGTTGTAGCCGATGCTCTTAGTCAGAAATTTCATCACGTTACTTCCGCTTTCTTGGCCAATCAACCAGCGTTACTCGAAGAATTTTAGAAACTTAATCTAGAAGTGGTTGAGGATGGTTTTCTCATGGCCTTGGCGCTGCAACCAACTCTCAAATCCAAGATTAAGGCTGCTCAACTCATCAACAAACGAGTGGCTGAAATCAAGACTCAAATAAAAGAAGGCCTCACTTCCATTTTCTCCGAAGGTCCCGATGGGATTATCATGCACGTACAACAACTCTATGTTCCAAATGATCAAACAATTAGAGAGATAATCCTTAAGGAAGCACATGAATCTCCACTCTCTATCCATCCTGGTTACACAAAAATGTATCAAGACCTCTGCACACCTTATTGGTCACCTAGAATGAGGTGCGACACTACTGCCTATGTTGTTGTATCTGATGTGTGCCAATGCATCAAGGCGGAACACCAGCGACCAACAGGATTACTCCTACCATTGAAAGTTCCCGAGTGGAAGTTTGATGAGGTTGGAATGGATTTCATCACCGGCCTTCCAAGAGCACCAAATAGGCATGACTCTATATGGATTATTGTCGATCGTTTGACCAAGGTGGCTCATTTTATTCTGGTGCATGTGTCCTATGGTGGTGCTAAGCTCATTGAGCTCTACATGACTCACATTGTGCGCTTGCACGGAGTATCAAAGGTCATTGTTTCAAATCGTGGCCCTCAATTCACTTCATGGTTTTGGGAAAGCTTGCATGAGCTACTTGGGACCGAGCTATTCTTTAGCACGGCATTTCACCCCCGGACCGGTGGTCAAACTGAATGCACAAATCATATTTTGGAGGATATGCTTAGAGTTTGTGTGCTGTCCTATAGCACCAATTGGGAGAAGTGCTTGGCATTCGCTAAGTTTTCCTACAACAATAGCCATCAAGCAATCCTTCAAATGTCTCCTTTCGAAGCTCTATATGAGAGAAGATGTAGAACACCTTTGTACTAGTCCGAAGTAGGCGAAAGGTAATTCTTTGGACCGGCTCTCATCAAAGAAGCGGAAGAATATGTTGTAATAATCTGAAAGCGGCTCAAAGAGGCGCAATCGCGTCAAAAGAGCTATACTGATCGTCGCCGTGGTGAACTAAGCTTCGAGGTGGGTGACTTTGTCTATCTCAAGGTCTCGCTGCTGTGAGGCACATGCTGTTTTCAAGCGCATGGCAAGTTGGTTCCTTGATACATCGGTCCATATCAAATTCTAGCTCGACAGGGAGAAATAGCATACCAATTAGAGCTACCACCATAACTTTCAGATGTGCGTAATGTCTTCCATGTCTCTCAGCTTAAGAAGTGTCTCCGAGTTCCCACGGAGCTCACTCCATTGGAGCACATCGAGCTCCAACCCAATCTTTCTTATCGGGAGCATCCAATTCGTATCCTTGAAGAGTATAAGAGCCACACTCACAACCGTGCAGTCAAGATGGTTAAGATTCAGTGGAGCAACTATACTGCTGATGAAGCAACATGGGAGCGTGAAGACTGTCTTAGAGCCGAGTTCCCAAGTTTCTTTTCCTAAGTCATATCAAGGGGGTAGGTTGTAATAGACCAAAAATTGTACAACCTTAAAACTCATATTATAATCTGTGTATTGGGTTCCCCTCTATATTTTGAACTTATTTTGCCTATTTATGGATTTTTCGTGTACTCAGAATTGCATCCATATGCATTAAAATAGCTTGTAAGAATTTTAATAATTTTTTCATGTACGAAAAACTTCTAGAAAAATTCTGAAAATTACTACACATCATGATTGACTCTCAGTTAAATTGGCATAGTTTTATCAGTTCATTTGGTACCCCAAATAATTCAGTCAAATTGCCCAAAATCTGAAATAAATCCTATGCCTGTGATTTTCTGCTAGAATGATCATCATGACTTCCTCTACTCACAGTAAATTTTCCAAATTTTTGCCACTAAGAAAACTTGACAAAACCCTAGAGTCAAAGTGGCAAAGTGATTAAAAAACTGCAACTCGACTTGACCTTGACTCTCTCTACCCTAACTACTTCCAGTGGGCCTAGCCACCCCATGACCACATTTGTCATCCCTAGCAAAGCCCAAGAGGTAGTGGAACACCCCAGGCAAATCCTTTCCCCTTCCTCTCTTTCTGACTCCTTTCGGGCATTTCATCGAACATGTGGTGAGCGACATCCTACCGAGAGAGAAACGAGTGCCCACGGTTTCTCTCAGCCCCAACCTAGCTTCCAACCTGTGTTCCCAAATGCGTAGAGCTCCCAGGCTATGTTGTACCACCCCTCGGCTACCAGAACGCCAAGAGCGCCACTTCGACGCCGCCGATCGTGGGTAAGCCGAGCATCTCATGGACAAATCATTCACGACCAAACCAACGCGCCCCGACCAAATCTCTTACATGGATACCCTCTCTGGCACGTCCCTGACACCACGGCACTGTCCAGCTGTCTTGTTTCATCATTGCAAGGCTCAAGGTCGCCATGTCAAAGTCCAACCCGTGAATCGAGCTCACGAGTACCGCGCCCAACCTCCACCTTTAAACCTGCCGTAGAGCCAACACTCTCCCCTAGCTCACCCCATTACATTCCAAGCAAGCCGGGGAGAAAACTCCCCAAGGCCGCTAGGAACACGAGTGTCGATCTCGACACCGGTGAGCACGCGAGCAAGCCATCGCCACTCCAGTGAGCTATCTCCCCGAACCAAGCATGTCATATTCTTCCTTGTCCTCCACTGACTCCATTTTACCCATTTCACAGCCCTGGACGCCACCGTCCACCGTGCGCCATCATAGCCCTTTTGCGCTGGCCAAGACAACCGTGACGCCGGACCTCTCCAAGCTGCCTCCGCCTCGGCCGAGCTCAGGGTGAGCTTCCTCAACCCTTATAGGTTCCATTCAGAGGCTCGGATCAAGCCGTGACCGCTACAAACGTGCCGTCGCCATCATACCAAATAGGCGTTGGTCCCATGCATGCCGCCTCCACCATGCATGCCCCCGCTCAACTCCACCAACACAAGCACCAACGGCACTGCCAAGAGTGGTCGTAGAGACCTCCTCGACCTGCCTAGTACTTTCCCAAGCCGGCTATGCCTCCACTCGCCACCGGCAAGAGTTGCCAGAGTGTGGCAACATGAGGTGGAAGAAAGCGGACTAATTTATAAATAAAATAGACTATAGGGTTCATGTAGTAAAGTGCCAAATACACTGACAAACAGACCCAAGGGCCTCTACGTAATTTCTGGAAAAGATTTAAGGCTCTAAGAGTGATTGTAGTACTCGAGAGGACCTGTTTGAAATTTCGTTTTAAAAATTTTGGAGCTCGAAACAAGTTTTTATAGCTCAGAGGGACTTCCTTGTAATTTCTGCAAACCTAGAGTTCTTGGAGTAACATTCCAGGTGAAAGTGCATCTAACCCCAAAGTGGGTTTTGGTGGATTAATGACAAAGTGGTTAAGGGACTAATGAGTTTATTGAGAATTGTGCAGAGAATTAGTCCCAGGTTGCTTGGTGTGGTGCATGGAGACCCCACAAAAACATGACGCAAAATGGCGAAGCGACTCAGAGTTTATTTTAAATTCTTTTGAATTTTCTTTTGAGTCGTAGGAAACTGTACTATCAAGAGGGGTTGCAAATAGTGTTCCAAGACCACTCAAGTGCTTAAGATCCAAATAGCTGAGAGTCCATCACTTTGGCACAACACATACACTTGGATGGGCTAGTTTCAGTGTCAGGGTCGGAAGTTCCTACCCCTGGGGTCGGAGGCTCCGACCATCCTTCTCGCCCAGAGACTAAGTGTTGGCCGGAGGTTCCTACCCCTGAGGTCAGAATCTCCTGGCCAAAATCTGTGAGTAACGGCTAAATGACGTATGCCAATACCTATAAAGCCTAAACTTTGTTTCCAACTGTTGGTTGGCCATTCCGCTTCTATTCCACTGTTTCCTAGCCTCTCCTAAGGTCATTTGAGCTCTCTCAACTAGTTCTAGTGCATCCTTTATGATTTTTGTGAGGATCTAGTGGGAAATTGAGTGAGTTTTGTTGAGAGAAGGCTAGGAGGATCTTGTGCACTTGAGTAGGACGGGGATTGGCTGCTTGGAGCTTATTTCTCTTGGAGGGAAACCTCCTAGACGGTTAGGCGTCGTCCGCAAGTTTCCTCTAGTTGTGGATTGTCCCGGGAAAGTTTGTGAAGTTTAACCTCGCCTCCGCAAGGAAAAGAGGTAAATTCTAGTAGATACCAAGTTGATCTTCGTGGTCGCTTAGTGAGGCAAGAGGTCGATCGAGACTCAGCTCTTTGGAGCTCCTCAACGGAGACGTAGAATCTTTGTGATCCGAACTTTGGGAAAAATCTTTGTGTCTCCGTTGTGCTTTCTCGTTATTGCCTTATTTTGTTTCTTCACTTGCCTGCATTTATCTCCTACCCTATTACTTGTACTCCACTTGATCTCTGTCAAAATTATCCATTATTGAAGTATCTTGGTAGAGTGAGAACACCAGAGTCGGAACCTCCGGCGTTCTTGGCCGGAACCTCCAACCATCCCTCTTGGCTAGTCCGAGGAGCCAGTCAAAGCCTCCTACCATTTTGGTCGGAAGTTCCTACCAGAATTTTACCGCTGCATTTGGAGAATTTTTCAAGAACGCCTATTCACCCCCCCTCTAGGCGACATCAACGGGCTTTCAATTGGTATCAGAGTCTAAACTCCTAAGAAGCTTAACTGCTTGGAGTTGATCTGAGGATGTCGACCGAGAAGGTGGTTGATTCTACCGGAGTTCAAGAAGACGGAGATGGCTTGACTAGCAAGTCAGGTGGAAGGAAGGGAGCTGCTTTTGACCTTGATTATAACAAGTTTATTCCTCCCCCTCAGCAATTCATCTCCGTGCCTTCCGGACACGCTCTCCATTTTGACGGGACCTTCTATAACGCGTGGAAGCACAAGATGAAATTGTATCTAATCTCATTGCATCCAGGTATTTGGAAGATTATGTGCACAGGTGTGATGATGCTCCAAAGGAAGAAGAGGAACCTACACCGGCTCAAGAGGCTCTCATCCACCGCAATACTCAAGCTACAAGCGTCATCCTCAACTCCTTGAGTCCCAAGGAATTCAACAAGGTGGACCAACTTGAGGAGGCCAAGGAGATATGGGATACGCTTCAATTGGCACATGAAGGATCCCCTAGGGTGCGAGAGTCTAAGATCGAGCTGCTTGAGGGGCAACTTGGGCAGTTCGTGATGGAAGACAACGAGACGCCGTAAGAGATATACGATCGCATGATGGGCATTGTCAATAATATCCGTGGTCTTGGTGATGAAGACATGACCGATCATATGGTGGTCAAGAGGCTTCTCCGCACGATCTCCCTAAGGAATCCCACCTTGGTGACCCTCATCCGGGAGATGAAGAACTTTAAGAGACTCACCCCAAGTGACGTTCTCTCGAGGATCATCTCACATGAGCTACTAGAAGAGGAAGCCAAGGAGGTCAAGCAACTTGCTAAGAACGCCGCAATCGCCAAGAACAAGGAAGTTGCTTTGAAGGCCAAGAAGGAGCAAGCCTCAAGCGACTCCGAGAGTAAAGATGAAGATTTCGCTCTTGTGGTAAGGAAGTTCAGCACTTCCTTCGTCGAGGCGGCTTCGGCAAGGACAAGGAGGATGACAAAGGAAGGAGACAATCCAAGCGGGCGTGTTACGAATGCAAGGAGTACGGCTATTTCATTGCCGATTGCCCCAAGCTCAAGAACAAGGGTGGCAAGTACAAGGTGGTCAAGAAGAAGACCGGACGTACTCACATTAGAGAGGAGTGGTTCTCCAATGATGAGGACGACGACAAGGAAGAAGGCGATGAAGGAAGGATTGCCACAATTGCTATCAAGTCGTTGTCAGGGTTTGAGGAGCGTCTCTTTGACAACTTGAGCGACGACGACCACTATGAGCCCACTTGCCTCATGGCACAAGAGCGAAAGGTAATCTCACTATCCAAATCTCCTCAAATTGATGATGATGATTTTAGTGATGAAAGTGAGGATGATATGGATGAGATGCTCAAGGGTTTTAGCAAGCCGGCCATGTTACAATTGGCAAATCTTATGAAGGCATTGGAGGGTAAAGAGAAGTCCCTCGAAAGGCAAGAGGACTTGCTCATCCTTGAGAAGGAGAGAAACCTTACCCTAGAGGAGAACTTAGTTAAGGAGAAGGAGAGGATTGAGTAATTGAGCAAAGAGCTCTCTTTGATCAATGACTCAATGGCTAATCTAAAGAGTGTGAATAAAACACCTCAAGAAAACCTTGTGAAATTAGATCAAAATCACAAGGCTCTTGAAGTGCAATTTGATACTCTTTGGAATAGCACCTCCACCTTCAATGAGGCCACCAAGATCTCCGATGCCTCCATAAGTAACGGATGTGCAAAATGTTATAATTATGATTTGGATGCATATGCTACTAACCTTGAAGTTTTGGAGGTGCTTAAAAAGGAGAATGAGCGATTGTGTATCTTGGTGAAGTTTGAATATTTGAAAACATTCCAATCCAAGGATGCCCTCTACAAAACCCTTATTACTCACTCCAACAAGAACGGCTATGGTCTTGGCTTCTCTCCTTATGAAAGCAGACCATCCGAAGGACCATGGTCAATGGGAAGCAATGCCTGAAGTTTGTGAAAGAAGGATGTTCATCGCAAGGCAAGGAGGTAAAAAGTTCCTCAGTCAGTCTGGGGGCCGGAAGCTCCGACCGGCTCTTCCAAGCAGATCGACAGATCTAGTAGGAGGCTCTGACCAAAATGGTAGGAGGTTCTGACCGTCCAACTTAGGCAGTCAGACAGGACTGGTAGGAGGCTTCGACCCAAATGGTAGGAGGCTCTGACCAGAAAAACTGTACTATGAGTTATATGAGATTACCAAGGATCACCGCGGTAAAGTGATGGCTTATTTCATTGGTGATTGCTATGAAGAGTACAGGGTTTGTGTGTGGGTGCCCAAGGCGCTTGTGACTAATGCTAAAGGACCCAAACTTAGACAAGTTTTGGTACCTAAATCCCAAGCTTGATTCCTTTTGGAGGCATACTCCTCCGGTGGATCGAGTTGGGTTGTTGACAGCGGATGCACCAACCACATGACGGGAGAGAGGAGTATGTTTGCAACTCTTGATGAGAATGGAGGAGATCACGACAATATTGTGTTTGGAGATAATGGTAAGGGCAAGGTAATGGGTCTAGGTAAAATTGTCATCTCCAATAATCTATTTCTCTCTAATGTTTTTCTTGTCAAGTTCTTAAGCTACAATTTATTATCGGTGTCTCAATTGTGCAAATTGGGCTATAATTGCTTGTTTACTGACGAGAATATTACCGTCTTTAGAAGAGATGATAATTCCGTCGCATTCAAGGGAACGTTGAAGGGAGATCTTTATCTAGTGGACTTTGACCTAGATAAAGTAAACCCGGAGGCTTGCTTGATTGCAAAATCCTCAATGGGGTGGCTTTGACATCGAAGGCTAGCCCATGAAGGGATAAGAAACTTATCGAATCTTCTAAAGGGGGAACACATCCTCGGGCTATCTAACGTTACATTTGAGAAAGACCGTGTGTGTAGCGCTTGTCAAGCCGAAAGCAAGTTGGGAACCCACATCCCGTAAAGAACATCATGACTACCTCAAGGCCTTTGGAACTACTTCACATGTATCTCTTCGGTCCCGTAACCTACCTAAGTACCGAAGGTAACAAATATAGGCTCATAATTGTTGATGATTTTTCTTGCTTCACTTGGGTGTTCTTTTTGCAAGATAAGAGTGAAACCCAAGTAATATTCAAAAAATTTGCAAAGCGAGCCCAAAACGAGTTTGAGCTCAAAATTAAGAAAGTTAGGAGCGACAATGGGGGAGTTCAAGAATACTCAAGTGAAGGAATTCCTTGATGACGAGAGGATTAAGCATGAGTTCTCCGCTCCATATGATCCATCTCAAAATGGAGTGGTGGAGAGGAAGAACCGGTCTCTTGTCGAGATGGCAAGGACTATGCTAGATGAATATAAGACCCTAGACATCTTTTGGGCGGAGGCGGTGAACACCACGTGTCACGCGCTAAATCGCCTCTACGTCCACAAACTTCTCAAAAAGGACCGGCATATAACTCCTTACTGGTAACAACCCAATGTTCTCCTATTTCGTGTTTTTGGTTCCAAAATGTTTCCATTGAGTAGTAGGACGCCTCGCGTCATCTGAGCTTTGCTCCCACCCGGTGACTATGAGACGCCTTCTGTTTACTCGGAGACCGCTCCAAATGCTCCCCGCCTATCCTGGTGTTCCACACAGAAGATGCTGCCGGCATTGTGTGAAGCCCGGTGCGAAGTCGGCCTGTGGTGACTACAAAACTAACCGCGCACAAGAGCGAGCCGAAGGTTCGAGCATGCAGCTGCAGGATGACCGGCGTGCCGGGATTACACATCAACAAAAACAATTCGAGAGGTGTGAGCCGCTAAAAGTTGGAGGAACAAAGAGGCACCGAACGATGCTCCTTGCCACTCAAGCGGCGCCTTCCAACACAGAGTTGTCAAGAGGATGATGGTAGCCGAGTGGATTTTTATCGATGACCGAGTGCACGTGTGAGCCAAGATTACACGTGTGGCTCAAGTCCCCCTGGTGCAGCATCCAAGAATTCACCAAACTGTGCAAAGAGATCATCCCCTCAAACAAACATTTCTTGCGTGAACGCAAAGGGGTAACCACTCGCATCGGGTCGCACTTTTGTGATAATTACTTTGTGTCTCGTCTGTGAAGCCAATTAGGTGGAAGAACGTACTTGTATCCGGATTGGGAAGATGACCATACAAGAGAGTTGAAACAACTTCACCCGGCAATCAAGTGTCGGTCGATTAGTAGAGACCCAAGCAAACGTCATCGCGCACCAAGTGGTATTCCGCAACAAAGCAAGACTAATAGAGTGGTACTCATAACAAGCACGTTTAGTGGCTCAAGAGTTCACTCAAGTCGGCCTCGCTTCAATAAAACCTATTGCGCCGGTGCTCGCCTTGAGTCATTCGAATTTTGGTTAGCTTATACCGCTAACCATGATTTCAAGCTTTATCAAATGATGTCCAGTGCTTTTCTCAATGGACCAATTCTCAAGTATGGGTGGAGAAACCGTCCGGGTTTGAAGATCCCAAATATCCAAATCACGTATAAGCTGCACAGGCGCTCTACGAGCTCAAGCGCAAACCCTAGAGCTTGAGTATAAGTGTCGTTCATGACTTTCTACTAAAAAATAGTTTTTGAATAGCCGACACTACTCTTCTTTTTTTTTCCAGCTTCATTAGAAATTCAAGAATGATCTATTTGTTGTGCAAAATTTATGCGACAATATAATCTGTGGACTCTACAATCCTTCTTTTATGTGAAGAATTAGCACGATCATGATTAAGAGGTTCGAGATGTCGATGATGTGGAACTCACATTTTTTCCTTAGGCTTCAAGTCAAGCAACAAAAGGATGACTTTTATCTCGCAAGCAATAATCTTAATGCCATTCTTCAAGAGTTCGAGAGGGAGGGAGCCAAGCCCCATTAAGACCTCCTATGCCAACAAATGGGCATCTCGACCTCGTCGTAATGGCAAACCGGTGGATCCAAACGTATATTGCTCCATGATTGGATCTCTATTTACTTTTGTGCATCTAGACCTGATAATTGGTGGTTAAGGGTTGCATGTGCGCTCGATTTCAAGCGGACCAAAGAATGACATCTTTTGCCGTTAGAGAATTCTAGATATTTGGTGCCACACTCCTAATTTCGGGTCTTTCGACCCTTAGGGTGACCGATAAGGCACAACGGGACTTGTCAATTCCTTGGACGGTCTCTTAATTTCTTGGGCTTCCAAGAAGCACATTACCTATCCACACCCGAGGCGGAGTACCATAGCCACCAGCTCGTTGTTATGCGCAAACTCCTTTGGATATACAAACTTTCAAGACTATGGCTACACAATGGACCACATCCCACATCTTTTTACAATGAGAGTGTCATGAAAATAGCCAATAATCTTTCTCCACACTCAAGAACCAAACACATTGACATAAGGATACCACTTCTTGAAGACCACGAAGCTAAATGAGATATGCATTACCCATGTTGAAACGAACACCAACCTTACCGATATCATTCGTCAAGCCCTTACGACGAGAAAAGGTTTGTGAGGCTTAGGGAGTAAGCTCAATTCTTAGATTCTCGAAACATTGCATGACGTATGTGCTTGACTAATTCAATAATCAAGTATGGGGCAAAAGGATGTCAATCAAAGTGAGCTGCCTGTATGGTGTTGAGGCCTCTCTATGTAGAACAATGCGTCTCTCAACAATCTGCCGACGCGCCACCCCCTCCACACCTTCCACCCCCCACCTCCCCTAGCCCATTAAACTCATTTTTCTCAAATATTTATTGAATCCTTGTGTGCCTAGTTTTTTATGTTGAAACTTGTTCTTTTGCACGTCCGCCTCTATGAATACGCCTATATTTCGTGCACCCCCTTGTAATGTGTTGATTCGATCTCACTGCTGGTCAATCATGCCGCGTGCCTACAAGAAAATACATCGCTACCTCACCCTCCTTGTGCCAAAAATACGTCTTCGCCTTTACCCCCTTCCTAGAAAAATCCGCTTAGTCGCCCGAACGCTTCCGGCCATCACGAGCCGGAGGCTCCGACCCTCCTTCTTGCTCAAACCCGGGCGGAAGCTCCGGCTCCCAGACCCGCAGACGTTCTACGGCCAGCACGGCGGCCCCGGACCCCGCGGCAGCGACGGCGATAATTTCTCTCTGTGCACCGGAGCCCTGGGAATCCCAAAATTAGCTCTCTTCCGCTGCGCGCTAGGGTTCCTCTCCGCCGCAGACCCGGCCCATCTCAGCTCCCTAACCTCGCCCTTATCCCCTCCCGTCTGCGGGCGATCTATTCATTCACCCTGTCCCACCAAAACAAACCCTCATCTCCGCACACTCCTCACCGTTTCTCCCCTCCTCTTTGGTAGGTCGAGACTCCGTCCCCATCTCGATCGGGCCTCCCCATTCTTATTTCTTGCGCCACTCTCGCTCATTCTCCAGTATTGTTTTCGACTTTCCTTAGGCTTTTTCTATTTTTACCCACGGTCTTCAAAATAACTGAACCTCAGACTCCCCGTCCCTGATTAGAACCTTCCTACCGGATCCCTAGAACATCGATCTCTAGTCACCCATGTCAATAGTCAGTCAAACATCCATTGGCTACGTTTTTCGAAGACAAGTTTCGCTATCTGCCAGCCGGAGGTTTCGCACCCCACGCCCGGAGGTAGCCCAGCGCACGACACCACCGGCTAAGTCTCGGTCTGGACCGCCGGAGCTCCGACCCTCCTGGCGGAACCTTCGACTGGATTCCCTCGTTCCTTTCCTTGATTCCAAGTTGTCCGAAGGAATTTTCAAGTGTCACATAGCTCCAGGGTGCCAAACAGACCCCGACCAAACAAGCTCAAAAAGGCAGACAAAGATATGTGCAGCATCCCAGGCGGGGATCCACCAAAGATGCCATAGAGCCACCTGCGCTAGCCGAAACCAAGCAGGAAAGAGCCACCGAGTGTCGGGGCTGCCAAGCAAGGCCGACACAAGCCCCGAGCCGCCAAGGAGGGACACGCCACGCGGGCAGCAGGCCTACACAGCCTCCGCCTTCTACTTGGACCGCACCATCGCGCAGCCCCGAGCCTTAGTGATCAGGGATCCCAGCATGCATACACCCACCACCCAAGACACGCCACTACGTGGCCACTGCCTCACCGTGGGACACTGTTACGCGCCCACACACCCCACGCCGCAACGACGAACCAGCGAAGGAGCCCAGGAACAACGCCAAAAGAGGCAAACCAAAGCGGCGCAGAGCCAAGCCCCGCTACTTGCAAACCGGAACAAAGTCGGCACATTTTCCAATGACCCAAGCCAAGGAGTTGATCAAGCACAGAGGCGTCCCAACCTACCTCCTAGTTGGCCAACATTGTAGGCAGCATTCCTCTGGATTATCTCCGCATGAGAAAGGCCCCGTTGGCACCGAGAGAAAGGAACCGAACAGGACAGCACAGAATCCCAGACTAATCTCTCCCTCAGGAACTCATGTCAGAACCCCAGTCATTGTCACTGCATCGTCCAGTGGAATTAGGATAAAGGCAGAAATCAGTCTTCATGCAGTCACCCAAGTCGGTCTCAAGAATGAAATTATGTTGATCTGGGGCCAGTACAAGTGCAGGCCGCAGGGGCGGAATCTTAAGCCTAGTGTGAATTAAGCTTGCCTGGACAAGGACTTGGAGAACATGGGCTTACTAGTATGACTGCGACGTGAGGAGGTGATTGACTCAGTTCTACACAGACGTGTGTTCTTTGAGAAAGTACCACAGCCACTGGAGCTTCTAATGAGGATGTCCGATCTAACAGGAGTGGCCCGAGTTACTCACCTGTCCTACCAAAAGTGTCTGCTCAGCTTCACGGCTCATCCTTGGGGACCTTGAACACCAATGATATCAACAGGCCGAATCACACAGTGAGGCAGCGGTGGCACAAACATTCAGCAAGAGACTTATGTTTTGCTCATATACCGTATGGGGCATCCACGACTGCATGCGGGCACTACAAAGGGCTTCTTCCTCCCTTTACAGATTCTGCTGAACTTCAAAGTCAGTAGGCAACTCTCTTCTCCCACAGGCTGGCGATGCCACAACTCTCCCGTCACCACTACACACTACTTGCAAGGTTGAGGAAGAAATCGCTGCACCTGTCCCAAGTGTAAATGAAGCTACATCTGGTTTGAGAAATCGTTTAAACATATGGTGTAGCGTAGAGCCAAACAAGGAGTGCCGAGCTCCCCATATATCTATGAAGATGATGGAGGAGTGACGAAACTGTGTTCGAAGAAGGAAGTGAGCACAAGTCCTATACCGAGATCCACCAGTCTCGTGAGAGATAAAAGATATTCCCTTGCTCAGCTCAACCTCCTCAGTGCCGCCAAACCACTCTTCTATCTAACCAGACTTAACGACGGTCGACCTATCAAGCCAGAGCACTCAGCAGGGCCATTCTTCAACATCATCACCTGTAGCTAGAACACGTGAGTCATCCACCCGAAAGGTTGAGAGGAGGCGGCCGGCGCAAAAAGGAGATATGTGAGATGCCACCAAGATAGTTTCCTGGATATTCTTAGAGGATGAGAAATCTTGAAGGAACCCTGTTGGCGGCGACTGAATGAGTCTGCTGCAAAGCAAGCTGATCGCCAATGGCAGCAGGCTCCTGGATTTTGCCGACTGAGCACAACCGCGGAGAATTCAGAGCCGAGCAAGCATATCTTGATGGAAGACACACGAGGGGACTCCTTACACGTCGTGTGAGCGATACCATGGGGGAGAAGAGGATGGATGAGACGGAGCCAATGAGAGCTGTACAGAGGTGAGACAGATAGGAGATGAGGAAAGAGTAGACGCTGTACCAACTATAACCGGCTCCACTTCGGGTCGAGCGTGAACATGACTAAGCCACAAACGAGAGAGACAGCCCAGGACACCGGAGAGAACCTCTGGCGATGTTCCACCTCTCACCCTGTGCGTTAACCACGTATAAACCACGCCAGACTCCACCTTTTCAAACCTAGTGCTCGATCATCCTCTCGCCCATTTCGTAAGGAAAGAGGCAGGACGTATGATAGCCGATCACCGGAGTGGAAATACAGAGCATAATTGGTTTCCTGATGATTGAGACCGGCAGGCAGTACAAGCATTCGGGCTCGATACTGGACATTACACTCTCCGCAATGATCTGAGTCCTATCTTCCTCTACGTTGTTTCCTCATCTTTATGGTGCTTTGATGCACACCCAAGGGAAAACGAGAAATCCGAGAAATGGAAGGGGGCCTCTTCTCATCATTTTTGGCTGTTTGCAGTATGGTGAAGGGTCCGGCTCTGGGCCAGCCGGAAAGCTCCAACCCCCCCTGTGAACCTTGTTTGGGTGGGGTCGTAATGGCTTCCCTCTTGGACTTAGATGAGATGTAGTTGATGGATATGCTGGGGAGGTTTATGAGACTGTTGACATCTGATGGATGTCTGAGTTATAACATTTTTAGGTATTTGAGAGTCTCTCCCTTTGACTGCCGTTAATAGTGATGTGTGTTATTTTTTCTTTTTGTGTGCCTGTTTCCTCATCGATACTGCAGTTAATTCACCTTCACAAGAACGTGTTTATAGTCAATACTTAACACCCACGAAATGAAAAATGAAATGGGCAGAAGCACGGGGCTTTTCCAATTTGGGGGTTTTCCTCCTGATACTCAATATGAAAAAATATACGTCCTCTGCACTAATAATAACAGACTTATGTTCTAGGGGAGCCTCAAAGTCATCTCGAGCAACTAGTCATCAAAAATCCAACATCAGTACGCTCCTCATCATGTCTGTATGTTCACGTCTTTGAACCTGTGTACATCCAATCGACCAAAAGGGGGAGAGATTGAAAGTATATCGTAAGCCCCTCAGGCTGGCGTGTTTGGTGGACCTACATGACACCAGAAACCGGTGTAAAAGGTAGCAGAACCCGGCGGGACAGGCAGATGCAAGATCTTGCTTGTGATTCTGCGCGAAGAGACTTTGTAGCAGACGATAATTCCGAGAGACGGCCCCTCAAGTCCCAGATTGCCTTGTCGTGCGATCTGCATGGCAGACCCCACAAACACATGACACAAAGCGGGACAGCACAAGACCGCGGACTCGGAGTTCTATATTTTACGATTCTTAATTGAATTATTCTTATAGAGTGTCGTCGGAAGTCCGTAAGCTATACCAAAGGAGCGAGTTGACCAAAACAGGTAGATTCGCACACTAGCTAAAAGTGCGATGTAAGAAATCCCAAACTATGTGAGAGTCCATCGCAATTTGCAAAACCAGCTTACCCTTGGAGTTGAGCTAGGTCTATCCCGAGGGTCTCAAACCGCGCGGTGGCCGGAACGCGGTACCTGACCCTTGCGGGTCGAGGACAGGGCCGGCTCGCTAAGTAGCACTGGACAGCTGGCACTCAGAACCATAGACTAAAGGCTTGCCCGGAGGTGGTTCTCCTCAAGACCATCCCCATCACGCAGTCAGACACGTGGCCCAAAAAATATCACCTCGCACTCGACGAGCCTAGTGGACTGACCGCGTAGCTGCCCATGTCGTATACACGTTCAAACTCTCATGCTTCTCCATAGAAACCGCCTTCGCTCTCAGGCAATTCTCACGCGTGATAGTCACTGGTTAGCTGCTCCTCAAAGGTCTTCTGTGAGCTCTTCCAACTCGTTTCTAGTACCCTTTGTTGATTCTGTGAGGATCTAGTGGGAATTTGAGTGAGTTTTGTTAGAAGAGACGGCACTAGAGCGAGCTCTCGTGCACTTGAGAGCCACCCCGCAGGCCCGCGGAGACCTCCAGCTGCTTAGAGCACTTCCTTTCTCTGAGGAACCCCCTAACGGTAGGCTCGCCATGACATATGGGTTGCGGAATCTCGTGCAGCGAAGAGTTTGGTGAAGGCCCATATAAAACCTCCCACTCCGTGAGGAAGAGACTATCTAGTGGTACCCAGCTGATCCTGTCCCGCGTCGGTCGCTTAGGGTAGAGCCGACAAGGGGAAAGCAAACCTCGATCGAACCGGCTCTTTCGGACTCCTACACGCAGGACCATATGTGATCTTTGGTACCCGCATCAGGGAAAAAACTCATTTGCTGTTCCGTTGTGCCTTCCTTAGTATTGCCTTATATTTTTCTCCTTGGCGACTTTTATCTCATACCCTATTTTGCACTACATTGATCTCTGTCATATTTATCTATTACTATGAAGTGTTTCTTCGTAGAGTCAGACATCAAGTCGGAACCTCTGGCGGGATTCTTTGGCCGAACCTCGTCCAGCCCCTCTCGCCAGCCACGAGAGAGCCCGGTCGGAGCTCCTACCATTTTTGCGTCAGAGGTTCCTACCCAGAATTTTATCGCTGCATTCATGAGAATCTTTTCAACGAAACGCATATTCACCCCCCCCCCTCTAGCGACATAACGGCTTTCAAATAGGAATGCCACACTATTAAGAATTTTTTCCATTCCTTGGCGAGCATGCTAGCATTTCACTAGAATTTTTTGCCATGTCTTTGCCTGTGGTTGCCATTTCCACTACATGCGTGTAGTTGTTGTTCATCTCTCATCACCTCCGCTTGTATAAGATTGTCCCTAACACACGCCTACTTTGGGCAAGAGTGTCAGGGGACTAGAATATCTGTCATTTCAGACCTAGAGTACTCGATCAACCTTTCCTGCAAGACAGGCACATTGACCGAAGTCTCCGAGTGTTTGGGCGCACCCGATACCCTTGAGTGGATTTTTAATCTGCCGGCGCAGTGTTTTCCTAGGACTGCACATCCACCCCACCTCGATGTAATATCAGATCCTTTACCAATCTATGGCCCCCAAGTGGTCGTCCAAGCCCCCGATCGACCCACCAAGATAGAAAAGAGGAGACCTTAGGGAGAGAATGTTACTGGCAAGCTCGAACGGCGCCACGCCGTGTGCGTTGCCTAATTCAACTCGGCGAGTAGAGAGAGGAGAGGACCCAAGGGGACGAGAAAGGGGTAGAAAGTGAATACACTGGACATTTTTTGAAGAAAATTATTCCGATATTGCTGAGTGATGCTCATCATAATCAAATTTAGATGTCACTGGTCCTGTTCGCAACCCCATGCCAACGCAGTATACCAAATACCAACTCCGTTCTCTGTTTAGGTGGGAGGTGGGACAAGGGGAGACTTCGTCTCAGTAGATTCGAGACGCTGGGGTGTCATAATGCTCCAGGATTGAGTTTCGGAGGGAACTCAGACTGTAACTTTTTTGACAAGTGGGATGTCAACTATTTGCTAGCTCAAATTCTCCAACCCAAAGCTTGTTGACCATTCAATTGGGCCAGCAGACTGCACCTATGTTGCTGCGTGCCACTACCCCTGCTCCAAAGCCTCCCACACATGATGGGATCAGAGATTTTCCTAGGCTTTTTTTACAAATAAAGCAGCCTACTCCCTCAACTATAGGAGGACTTCTATAGTTGGACACGGGTATTAGAGGCCGCATAGGTACAATATCCCAAATGTCCCGCGCCAACGCCCCCGGTATTAACAGAAAATGTCCATCAAAATCAACATATGATTGATTGTTGAAAGCATGAGGAAGCTATGTGTGAGAATACAAGAGAGCCTGTTGGATGTGCATAGGGCCAGTAAGTGAAAGATACTCATATTGTGTGATAAATTTTAAGATCACGTCGCTTAACTGCTTTCTTCTTCAAAACATCCTAAGGCGATTAGGATAGCCGCCGCTGCAGTATTAGGGAGAAGGATAAAATAAAATACAAGCCTACACTCGTTGACTTGATGAGACAACAACGCGGTAGGAGAGAAGTAAATAAGACTGATTATCTGATTGGTTGAAAAGATAAACTAGGTGCAGACTAACTTGTTTTATACAACTTGGATTAAAAGATAGCTATGTTTTGGCGATGAAGGGAGTATCCTGTTTCAAACGTAAGGCTTCGACTGTCATAGACCGGCTATGGGCTAGAACAAGGTGTAATTGGGCCAGGCCAACTTCAGCAGGTTCTCCTATGCATTTGAAATTAGAGCAGGTGTACTATCCGATCTAGACCAAGTTCCACTCATGGATAAATACCCATCAGTTCTTAGCAATTAGAGCATGCCCAACTCCAAACTTGACGACACACAGTAGTCCCACCCTCTTATTGCTCCGTGACTGCGAAACCATACGCCTAGTACAACTTGAATTTGCGGCCCTCCGACTATTGTCCGCCATTATAAAACCGCGAAAATTAAAGGAAATCATAGATCAGCCTATTGCGAGACCGGCAATGTAGGGTATTGAATAAGTCATGGGTGTGCGTGGAAAACATGGACCGGTTCCAGAAACGTAGCTTGGAAAATCGGTCGGGGATCATCATTGTCGATAGGAGGCTTGAGAGACCGGTACCTTTCTACCCATGCGAATACAATCCCCTTGAGGAGAGGCACGCTGTCCGCTCTAGATAATAGATCATTCCCTCACTTTCAGTCTTTCAGATCTGGTTATAACTAGTATTAACAGATTATCACACCATGATAAAAAATAATTTATCAGGTTAAATATTTATCTATTTATTTTATTATAGTGATTTAACAGCAATGCTGAATAACCCAAGATTAAAAAAAAACCTAAAATCAACCTCAAATTAAGTTTTAAAAAATAAATTTTGGTGTGGCTTATAAGTGTAAAGGGTAAATGATAGAGACGTAGTCATACTTCAATATCTCTAATAAATATTAGATGATCATATATATATCAAAGAGACACATGGATCCGACTGATTAAGAAGCGAGAAAGAAGGTTGAAGGCAGATTGCCAAGATATTTAAATTAGAATATGACAAACAAAACAAAATAGACAAAGATAATCATAAATAGGATAACAGCATAAAAATTTAATACTCTATAGATCGTATTTATTAGATGAATTCTCTTCCCATTCTAGGCGAAAATGGAAAAACTAAGATAACTACAGTACGAGGTAAACAGAGTATGTGACAAGAACAGACACAACGCATGCAGCAGTTCAGAGGCATGTGACGGTTATATGTGGCGATGACGCACGCCCATTGCTTTTTCCAGGGTTCGGGTCCAAAGCCCGGTCCTTGCCGTGCCGTATATCCATCCATCGATTCACCGGCCAGGATTACACGTGCCGCCACCGCCTCCCTCTCTTTTCCCAGCGCTTCCATTTCACCTTCGTCGTCACCCCCGCAAAGAAAAAGAAATCGCCACCTCTCGCGCGCACCCACCCCGTCGCACCCTTCACCTCCACCGCCATAAGCCATGCCAGCCGCAGAGCGCCATCCGATTCGCCCCCGGTGGAGATACGCGGATCTGCGCGCACTCGCCCGAATCCCTCGCCGACGGCTGAGCTGGCGTCTCTCAGATTCGGGCCTTCGCCGGGGATCCGGATTTAGTGGTTATTTATAGCATGGCTTGCGTCCCTTCCTGGCGCGGCGCCGGCGGGGAGGAGCCCGCGCGAGCCCTGCGGCGCCCCCGGCCGTGGCGGCGGAGGTCCGGAGGAACGGTCACTTTCCCTGTGGGCGCGTGAGATCGGGTCTATACAGGCGCAAGTACCCCGCAAAAAACCCTAAAACCCCCTCGAACCCTAGCCCTAATCCCAGCCCCCGCGCAAACCCTAGCCTCGATTCGGAGGTGCGATTCGAGCCGCCCGGAGAGTGGCTGGTCTGCCGCGCACGCCTTGATCTCGGGCGCCGCCCTGCTACCTCGTCCCTCCCCCTCCCCGCGCGCCCCAGCGCAGCAGGGACCGCCGCCGCTTCGACGACGTCTCGCGGGCCTAACCGGGGACGCCGGGGCCGTCACCCCAACGGCCATGGGGACGTCCGGGCGGCCGACGAGAAGGCACGGAAGCGCAGGCGCGGAGGCGAGCTGCGGCGGCAGCTTCGCATCGGAGCTCGACCGGTGCGTGGCGTTCCAAGCGGCTGAAGGCAAGCTGCGGGGCCATGGCGGCGAGTCGGCAGCGGCCCTTGCTCGGCTGTGGTGGTGCCACCGCCTCAGCTCCTGTGGGTATGCGCACTCGCAGTTCACACTCGCCTGTCCTGTGACGCCCATACCTGTCAAGTCGTTCTGCTGTTGCCGGTCTCCGTCAGGTTGCAAACGTGGCCACTAACCGTGTCCTGTGACTCACCACAGAATCCTTCGAGCAGGAGAAGAGGGACACGCAAAGGCGAATCAGTTATATCAAATTCAGATTTTTGCTTGCCAAGGATAAGTTTCCACCTTGCAGATCACATGGCCGTAAGAACCCAAGCACCACACGGAAGGAAGCATCGTTCCTGGCATCTCTTGTGCTGGTTATGCCGCTGAGCAGAGCTATATCTCACGCTTTTAAGAAATCGCTTCACTTGCGTTCTAGGCTAATGAGCACAAGTTTGGCTGGTGTTCAAACAGCCTGTAGATGCCTGTTGGCGCTTGGTTTGCACATAGACTATTGTTTCTATATTTAATCAACCCATGGGATCTGTGGCACCGAGATAAAGCACCCGATCTCACGCTGGCCAGTACAGGGAACCGAGGGAAGTTTGTGCTGATGACGTACGCTAACATTTCCTTTAATGCCGACTGAGCCTTAATCCAAGGGGCAGGATGTGCATTTTCAGGGAATCTGAACGCAGTTGTCAGGTATCATATTTCAGGCGCATGCCTCGAATTGAGGCTGAGGTTCAAGTACGCTCTGACTACCAGGTCCACCCATTGCCAAGTAAGTTTCCACTCACCAATCTGATGTGCCTTCCATTGAGCGATCGATTCTGATAAAATACATACACTATGGCGTTGGACTCACATTGTCCCAAGGCCAGTAAGTCAGACTACCCACTTATAGTGCAGGACTCCAACATTTGAAGAAACCAAAGGCCATAAGGTCCGGATAGAGAGATATGACAATAGATGGAGAGCGGGAAGCTTTAGTAAGAACAAACCTTCAGAATCGTGCCCCAGAGAAGCGTGTATTGTTGGGCGATCATAAGAACAAGAATCTGTCTGTTTAGGCAGCTATGATTTGATATTGGATTAAGGTCGAATAAAGATAGCATGGATTACTGAGGACCACTTTGGGAACTTTTTGGACCCAACTAGCAGAGGAACGTGGAGCAAAGCAAAAGAGAAGCTGAGCGTGCCATGCTTGCAAGAACAGATGCTGGAGTGCGTGCCACAACATTTGGCACCACAACAACCAGTATGGCATTCATTTTCCTTCGTCACATTTTACTAAAAATGACTATAGTTAATTGATATTTTATTATTGGTACTGAGAATATCATTTCTGGATTTGCAGATCAAGGACCCTAATATTGGTGTAAAATCTCCAAAGCGCAAATACAGAATATTACTCTATTTTCTCTTCATCTTGATCATCCCAAGTGAATTGCCAGGAACTATGGAACATAGTAATTTACTTTCTTTTTTTTGAGCCAGATCTGATGGCGGT